>CBVK0102358241.1:0-18245 GCA_900067695.1 Picea abies
TGTGCATACTATCTTTTTTGTGTCTAGTACCCAGTTTCAACTGCACCTGGTACCTAGACCCGTCTCCTTCTTCTTTTATTGAGAGATACGATGCAGTTGGTTTTCATATTACAATTTCAACTGTCTCCCATTCACTAAACCTTCCTTCCAATCTCCATTCAGTATCTTTAGCTATGCAGCTCCTCCTTCTATAACATAGGCGACCTCAAATGGCCCGATCCAATGTGTTCTGAATTTCCTTGGATGCTTCATGAACTTGCTATCATATACCAATACCAAATCTCCTTGCGTAAAGTCTTTCTTCTTGATATGTATGTCATGGTAGTCCTTTTCTTGTTCCTTTTGTTTCTATGATGTTCACATTCCTAGGATCATCATCTTCATCGGCATTGATATGCAACATCCTTGCAATTTATGAAGAGGTGCAGTCCATTCATCCTATTCTTGCTCGATAGGGAGGTTAGGTGCCTCCTCAAAGAATTTTTTTCTTACAACTTGTAGAGCTTGATCTACTGAAGGGTATTGTCTTTCAAATAAAAATGTAGCTACAAATTTCTGAGTCATATCGTACCAATCTGAAGTGGTGAGTCACATTTCTTCTTGAAGATAACAATTGATAGGCATTATGTCCATAGTGTTGATGAACTTATGCACCCACTGTTCTTGAGGAATGCTGCTCCAGGCCTCCTCACAACCTCTCACATGGTCCTTTGTACAACTTTGACCTATGTATCAAACTTTGCATCCGTATACCTATTATGAAAATCACATTGCCATCAAAGTGTGACATCTCATCCAATCCGCGATGTTCTTTTTATGTGTCCCCCACCATCTTTCTGGTGTTGCTTTCAAAGCCTCATCCAGTGCCAACAATCTCTGTTATACTGGTACAATTTTTTCAAAATCTAATAAGAATGTTTCTAACTGATTTAAACCATCAAATGTGGGCAGATTGCTTACTTTTGTGCCAATCCATCTAACTTCCCTGGTCAATATAACACACCTCCGTGCAGAAAATTTAGATATTTTGTTCTTCCAATTCTCCAGTGCTTCTTCTGAGTCCGATGATCATGTGTTGTCACTTCGCCAGCTTAAATTCCCATATGTTGTAGGGTTAATGTAATCATGTTGTCTCGCTATCAATTTATATATATTCTCTAGCTCATATGCGCAATCTTCTTCTATGATGGGTTATGTGTATCTTCGACCTTCATCAGGATCCAGAGCTGCAATGACCCTAAGGCCATCATCTTCAAACATCATTCTTATTTTCTTTAAGTCAACAACAGTGGAATTGTTGAAATCCCAATCAATTCCTAATAGCGTAGGATAAGGACAACTATCATCAACTATCTCAATCACCTCGAAGTCCACAAATGTCCTTACCCCGTCGATGTGCATAGGGGCATGCTCTAGTCTCCCAAAGGGGCTTACTACCTGCTGATTAGCCATCCTAAGCCTAATAGGGGAATAAATTAACTTAGGTTTTCCCATCAATTCCCAAGTTTTCTTTGTCATAACATTGAATTTTGATCCTAAGTCGAGGACCACATAATCTCCAATATGAGCATTAAGGTGTAGTTCCTTATTTGTCCTTCTCTTTTTGGATACTTGATGTACTTCTCTATTCAGTAGGGGGTCTACCTTCCCTGGTTCATACTGTCGGATCAAGTTTTGTAGTTCTTGTATGGCTCTTTCATCCTTAATCAAATCAATGAACGTATACAAGAAACTAAAAAGCTTGCTTACCTCTTTTCTTTCTCCTGGTGATGCAAACTGATCAAATTCCAGGGGAAACCCACATTCTCTCACTTCTGGTTGTGCATTTGATGAAGAAACATGATCTCCTCCAAATTATCTTCTTACTTCTTCAAACGTCTTCTTTTCTTTCCTCGGATCAAACTCTTGTGTCTTCTTTGTAGCTCTTCTGACCCATGATTCTTTTGTGGTGGTTGTTGGATTCACATTGTCTTCTCCTATAGCAGTGCCTCCTCTATTGTTAATGGTGACTCTAGGATCCTCTTCACGAGGTTCTACTGAGATTAATTGTACTTGTGAGTTTCTTCCTCATCTCTCCTGAAGTTTGGCTAGCAACACAAGACAATCTTCAATAACATGTTCAAATGAGTTGCAGTAGCTGGAAGTGGTACAAGGGTTATAATAGTCCCTTGCCAAATTTTCTGGATGTGCATAATTATAATAAATTATTTGACCTCAACCTTGACCCATACCTCCTCCTCTTCCTCTTCCTTTGAATCCACCACGAGGGTTGAAGTTTCCTCTTCCTAGGGAGTTAAACTGTGTAGTATTTCCTTCATGTTGTACTTTGCCTTGAATTCTATATGTGTCTCTTAATCTTTCATGCAAGAGGTCATAAGCCCTACAATATTTCTCATCATGCCCCATAGATTTACAAAATGTATAGTAAAGGTTGGTAACTGTCTTGACATATTTTTGCATGTAATAACATTCACTAGGGCACTGCCGATTTCTACATACCTCGAGCAAAGGTAGAGTAACCTGATTCAAAGGGCTCAGAGCTCCTGAAGCCAAGTACTCATGAAATAGAGGACAATTCTCCTTGTCATGGCCCTCTGATTTGCATCTGATACACCATATATCTTCTCTTTTATATTTTCCCTTATCTTTCTTCATATCTTCAACCTGCAACGATAAGCTAGTTAGCTGACTCAAAATTTGACTCATACCTAATTTGGACTCTCCCATAGGGGTTGATTCTAATTTCATGGTGATCCCCAATGCCTCAGCCTACAAAGCAATCTTCTGTTGTATCATAGGGAATTTGATGTGTAGAAAGAGGGAAGCAATGAACCATTCTTTATTCTGTTTGTCTAGAATCTAAAAACTCAAATGACCTATCAAGGTCTTAAACCTCTGATCAAACTCCCAAACAGGTTCAGCTACTCTCTGCATGATTTATTCTAGCTCTGTAATTCACTGCAAATCTGAATTGGGTTTCTTGAATTCGGTAATCAACGCAGTCTTAATTTCATTTAGCGGTTTAGGCTGTACAATTCCTTGGACAAATTTCATGTACTAGCTCAGTGCACGGTCTCTCAAGGTAGTACTAAATTGATCTCTCTTAACAGCTTCATTAGTGACATTCTTAATACTTCATACAACTTCACATAAGAACCAATGTTGATTAGGATCTTCATATCCATCTCCCCTAAAGGTGGGTAACCTCATCTCATCTTCCATAGATATTTCGAGGGTTCTTGACTGAGTATGCACTGAACCACTTGTACCAGTGCTCTAGGTGCTCTAATGACTTAGGTTACTCTTGTTACTTAATGTTTCTAAAACAAAAAGAGGAGTAATAGCACTTACTTCAACAGTCTGTGTGGTTCTTGAAGTTTCTGACTCTTCTCGACGAGGTTCTTCAGTCTTCCCTTCTTCTACCCTAGAAGACTCTAAATGTTCCTCATTCACCAACTCTTATTATTATTTACTGTAGAACCCTTCATCTTGTGCCAGTGGCTCATGAACCTACTCAAACAGGTTCACCAGACGAACTTCTCTAAATGATATCACATTGCGTGTGTGTCCAACCTCTATGTCATTGTCATTGTTTGAGTTCTTGAACATTATCTCTTTATTCCAACCAATTATTGTATATTCAATATGTTCTTCTCATGCAATAGCATCTTGATCTGCAACTTCAGAAAATGTAAAAAATTTCCCCTAGGTCCCTTAAAGAAATATCTCTCTGCTTGGCTATATGATTCTACTATGTCAATAGAAAACTCAGTAATGTACCCTCCAATGGTACTATCAAACTAGTGATCGCCTTCTCTTGAAACAGCGTTATCAACTCTCTTGACCTTCTTGATCAACATCGACGTCCAAACCACAGGTGGTCTGAGTTTGATTTCAAACTGGGTATCTGCTAATCTGGCTAGCCACTCGTATAGCTTCTAATGGATTCCTCCAAAGAAGATATCGTGTATATTGGTAAATATATACCTTGCCAGCCAGTCCTCTGTACTAATATTAGAATTATTTTTCTAAGCTTCAGCAGAGTCCTTTTCTTGTTATTCTATCCACTTATGAATCTATGTCTTCGATGAAAACCACCTTGACATTCCCTCAAGAAGATCTTGGTCCCAGCAATGGAACCATTTGTTGGCACAGGGGAAGACCCAGGGTTTATCTCTAATAGCGCACCAACAATCCCTAACTACTGGCCTTTTCAGTAACACCTACAAATAAGATGTAGTCTCACCTGAAGTAGAAATACGGGGTTGCAGGACACAGGTGTCTACAACCAGAGGAAATGCAAAGTGGGTCCAAAACAACAACAACATAAAATCTAGATATTGTTTACCAACTCAAGCCTACTTCACACAGTTATATCTTAGATCTACCACAATGATGCAATAACAGAGTAATCATAAGTCAAAAGAAAACAACATCAATCCCACAGAACAACAAGATATACGTGGTTCACCCTCTCCCTAGGGATACAACCACATAACTATGCTTCTTGATATTATAGGAAAATATATAGTTCTATATGCACTCTTAGCTTGCAGATCTCTCTCCTTCTCTCTCTCTTTCTCTCTCCTCCCTACACACCCACCTGCAAGGTTGATCTTCGCACCCAGCTAAAGATCTTACAACACAGACTCTCTCTCAACAACAATAATCACTCATTACATACTCGAACCCAACCTAGGTCCTCTTGACCTTTATTTATACATTACAATGACTCTCAAACAACCTTAGGCTGAAACCTAGGTGTCAAAACCCTAAAATTTCAAAACCCTAGGTGTCTAAAACCCTAGGTCAACTTAACCCACGTTTTCAGGGCTTCGGCAGTCTGTCTTTCCTTCTTTCCGACGAGGTGCTCCAAAGCATCTATTGGTAGATTTTTTCACTTTCTAAGTTGTTCACGATCCATATTCCTTGTTGATATGTCTTCCTCGGTCTTCTTGTTCAACGACTCACTTTCTCTTATTTCTCTCCTTCTTTTTTGCTTCTTTAACCACTTCGACCCAATCTCAGTCAATGTGCTTTCTGCATAGTTCATACTTCGCACTTCTTTCCTTAATCTTTGCAACCTTCCATAACCAAGGGCCAACAAAATCATATTGAAGAATGAGTATATTTTATGAAAGGCAATTGAAAGGAGAATGAGACAGAAAATTCAATATTTCCAAATATGCAACTAGTCATTTCATAAAGATGTAGGAACATGACCTCCAAGCCTCAATGATCAATGCAACTATCAAATGTGGAATATTTCCAAAACAATTTTACTTTTGGAAAACGTGTTTTGGATGATAAAGGTACATGACATACGTAAATACTAGGGAAGTTTGTAGATATTCCATTATGGTGTCTATGCAATAATGTGGAGGCATAGTTGGAGGTACAAAATCATGGAAAAAAAATGGTTGAGCCCTTACCAAAGGGGTAGCATTATTAATGAGCAAGGACACTCAAGGAGAGAGTGTTATGGAAAGTTCTATTAACAAAGTAATCAAATTATCTGAATGAAGACCAATAAGGTATGTTGTATATTGGATTCTAGGTTCAATTATGAATAATAAAGGATCCAAGAAGTTGGTGTCTTGAGAAAGAAAGAGAGAATGCATATGGAACATTCATTATAATTAATCGGTACCATTCAAATTATGGAATAGGAAGTAGAGAAAGACTTAGTCATTGCAGCTAAATGTTGTATGAATCAAAGAAACAATGAAAAGTATAAAGAGCCATAGCATCTCTTGGTTGTTGGATTTGAATATTATATACCATAAGAGAACATTCAGAAAGGGTGTGGAAGATACTAGTATCTGGTTAAGATAGTTGTGGAGTCATGGCCATTGCAAATGGTTATTGAGTACAATCAACCAATAATCATAGGAATTAGAAACATAAAGCAAGCCAATAGATAGATAATGACATCGACATGCATAGGGAGATAAGTTAATTTTCCTTCACCCCTAAATCTAAAAAAAGGAAATTAAGTACTAATGACTTCAAAGCATGTTGAAAAAAAGAAAGTGATGGATGTTGGTAGGATAGAGAAAATATACCAAAGAAAAAGAGAATAAGGATCTCATGAGGTAACTTGTGACTCATGGGATGGGTGAATCATATTTGTGGGAAAGTGTACAAGTGATAGTAAGAGTTGCAAGCTATGAACTAACAACTTATGTATAAATAATTTAGAGCAGTACATCCACCAGTGATATCAAAGTGCACAACAAAATCATGGTACAAAGTGTTAGGAATTCATCTAAAGAAATAATGGACTTTCAATTACTTTAAAAGGTGCCAATGGAGAAGTAAAACAATCCACTATGTGCATATTGGTCCTAGAAGATACAATTAGACTTCACAGAGAATTACTCAATGAAGTCAAGAGAATTTCAGAATTAGACAAGGTCCATGGATAGCTAGAGATAATGACATGAGATGCCATAATATGGATGATTAAGTTGGTTGGAATATATTAAAACACTAAGGGAATGATTCTATAACTACATGAGCATGATTGATGAGAGATGAAGGTAGAGAATGTTGAGTACATTCCAAGTGTGAAAAATAATAATAAACCAAAGAAGAACATAAGAATTGTAGTGATTTCCAGAATGGAAATATTAAGAAGGCATATGAGAAGAAAAGTATATCTACACTAGGAATTGTTTGCAAAAGAGACTAAATTTGCAAAGAGACCATATGAATATGGAACAAGATTAGTTGTAATTCTATGAAATGATGCAAGGTCTAGTTGAAGTTGCAGTTGGGTGCAAAATAGAGTAGACTCTAGAGGAGTCTATATGAATATTAAAAAGGATATAAATGCAACATTAAAATATGATGGAATTTTGGTTAATGAAGTCAATATTGGGGCTAGATTGACCAAATAACAAGAGAGTATTTAATAAGACTGTAATAGCAATATTAAGATAGAGTAATATAAATTACCACACCATAATTTATTAAAAGTTTAGGCAAGGTAAAGTTGGGGCAAGATTGCCTAAGTAAAGGTAGAAGCTAATGAGGTTGCGGTAATAGTATGATATATTGGATGAAAATAAAGTGCTCAGAAAAGGGAGAAAAAATGCTAGAGAATCAAAGTAAAAGAAAAAAATGTGCAAGAATACAGTGGGATTTGAGGATAGCCAAAGATAACAAAGGAAGATGGAAAATGATAAAGGAAGATGATGTAATTGTTGTAGCAGCAATGATAAATATGGCCAGCAAGGAAGCCATGCTGTCAAGGGGGAATTTATTTACTCATCTCTTTCTATTTTGATATATCTCTTAATATTGAAAGATATATTATATGTTGATATTTTTAAAGCATAGGAATGTTGGAATTACAAGAGATTAGATAGCTAGAATGTATATGCACTAGTAGGCATGTTGAGAGTGAATTATTGGTGCATATCGATATGATTTAGTCATATGGAAATGTTTGGGAATATATATTACATGCTTATAGAGTAAGAGTATTCTATTTTTCTATATTAAATGAAGATATTATGATGATTAAATGTGGCTAATAATGGATTATGTAATCGGGAAAACATTGACAACATGGTTGTAAATACTAATGATGCTACTGCATGTGACAATCGACCAAATGAAGAAAATATGAGGATAATAAAAATGTTACCAAGAGGTTAGTGACGGATCATGTGAACCTCTACAAGACACCAACTAATTAGGTAGCACCCAACAAATTGATGGTATCCATGCAAATATGGATTTAGTATTTTATATTGTGAAAACACTAAAGGGAATTTAGGTAAGAATTCCCTTAGTTAGGAGTTGATATATAAATTGATATATTTGAATGCTTTATGGGCATGACACTCCACTTCATGTGGTAAAGGAAGGAAATTTTGGATATATAAAAGGAATTTTAATCTTTGAATGCACTCATATGAAATAAATGGCATATCATGTTGTTGGAAATATAACTGAGAGGGGGGGGGTGGTGAATCAGTGATATATATATAAGATTGAAAACTTTTCCTGTGGTTCTTTATTCTTTTTAGATTATTATTTAATGTATTGTTGATAACTTAGCATACATAGATATACAATGATCAATCACACAGAATACACAGAGACACTGATTTTCCTGAGGAAACCCATGAAGGGTAAAAACCTCTTCTACTTGATATGATAAGTAATATTTACATTTTGTACATTATCATACTTATGAGATCCAACTCATTGTGAGGCTACCACCTCTATTTTTCAAGCTGCAACTTGTTGAGAGCACCAACTCTCTGGATTGTCTAGCACCTACTAGAAGGAAGCAACAACTCCCTAAGTGTTCCTAAGTGTTCCAACACCAACTGGATGGAAGCACCAACTTCCAGTCACACAGACACTAACTTGTATAACAGAGAAAAATAGTTCTCCCTTGCACCACCCTGCCCTCCTGGTTTTTCTGGCTGCAACCAGATGGAAGCTACAACTCCCTGTGTTCAGGCACCCACTTGAACCTCTGAGGACAACAGTCCTCCCTACCACCTCCCTACCACCCTAATTATAAATATTTGCTACTAAAACTTATTACAGTGATATAATGTTCATTAATGTCTTACTAGTCTCATCATTGTTCTACTACACTGCCCTGCTCTGCCTGCATCAATGTCTTCCTTCTTGCATCCTCTTGAGCTTTCTGATCTTCTACTCTCTCTCTGCATGCACACCTAGGATTTCTCTTTCACTATATCTGATATACTTCTATGTTCCTTGCATCTGTTGTGCTTTATGCTCTACATCTTCTTTCCAGTCTATGCATTGTGCCTCTTCTATGTGTTTCATCTTCTTCCCACATCAGGCTATTTCCTATGTGAAATTACTCTCCGCAGAAGAAACCTTCACTTATCTATTATGTTTATATTTATAATGCCAATTCCTCTGCCAGATCATATAACTAACTATTTTTCCCCTCTGGTGGTTACGTTGAGTCTTCTCTTCATCCATGGTCGTTATGTTGAGGTTCCTTAGCCTCTCTAGCAGTCGAGACTCTTCATCTTCTCTGGCATTACCAAATATCATCATCATCAGTGGGTGTTATGCTGAGATTCCTTAGATTCTCTAGTAGTCAAGACTCTTTGTCCTCTCTGTCACAGTTGAGCTTATCCTCTTTGTTTCAGTTACATACTTCAACACTTTCCCATCTGTCAATTGTATCTTTGAACAATCTTCATTCCACTAGTAGATTCCTCGAGACACTTCAGCTCTTATGGTGATCACTCTACAACTCCTCGAATTCTTTGGCAAACACCATCACTTCATTCTGGAAGTTACAGCCAGTCAAGTATGGCTTATTTGGTTGTTGGAGACTTTGAACGATTGATATCTTGCTGGAAGGAGAAACCAGAGATCAACGGTTCATCGTGAACTATCCCCATGTGAAATAGCACCAGGCACAAGATGCCTCTCCAAGTGACCACTAGCTATGACCAAGCACTTATTCAATAGGGCACTTGGTGATCTCGGCGATATCCAATGTCGAGCCCAGTGACATGCTAGCTCCTCCCTTAATCCTTTGATGATGTGACCTTGGCTGTGACCAAGGGCCAAGCAAGAAGGGTGCGTCACGATTTTTCATATCACTAACTCCTACTACGAGTTTCCTCATATCTCCCAAATCACGATCTCCAAAATGGAGCTTAGCAGTGTGCTAGCTCCTTCCCCTTATGTAACCACCGGCAGTGACCACAGCTTAACCTAAAACTGCATTTCGCAATTTCATGTTTTGGGGATTCTCCCGTGAGTCCCTTGACTCCTACAACTTTTGGTACCCAAAATGGAGCCTATCTATGCTATCTCCTTCCATTCACATGACCACCGGCGGTGACCACAGCTTAACTCGAAACTACATTTTGCAATTTCCCATTTCAGGGATTCTCTTGTGAGTCCCTTGACTCCTCCAACTTCCAGTACCCGAAATGGAGCTTGGCTTCTCTAGCTCCTCCCTCTAAATCCTGACGATGTGACCATGAGTTATGACCACTCGCCAATCAACCGAGCGCTTCATTCTCCATATCAACGGTCCACAACATTTTGTGATCCAATGACTATGATCATGTTGCGACTTTGTATATCGCGAGTTCCCTCAACACTGCCTTTGACTTTCCTGATTTGCAAGTCAGCAAAATCCCAATCGCTTTCCACGTGTCCTCTGGCTCCAAAGGCTAGGATCATTTCATGACCTTCCATATAGCGAGTTCCATCAAATCCTTCCTTTGGAATTCTCGATCTGCGATAATGTCGAAATGGATCCATATTAGATCAACGGTTGAGATTTCTCGTTGATCCAACGACTATCCTCTACCCCGAGACTTCCTATGGGACTTTGGGGAGGTGATGAAGCTAAAAATATTGAAAATAAACTCCTGGAATGATGTCACTCGATGACATGTCATAACCCGAGTGGCTGCCATGTGTCACTCAGAATTGTGATTTCCAGTGGCATGAATTGTCGAATAAACTTGACACTTGTCCTTGTATGATTGCGCCACGTGTCCTTGATGACATAGGCTGCCACCTTTGCTTGATGATGTGGTCTTCCACATTCACCTCTTGGATCTGACAGCCCATATTAGTCCTCAATCCAATGGCTCAGATCATATCATGATTTTGCATATCGCGAGTTCGAAAGGTTAGATCACCTCCTTCCTCTGACCTTTCAGTCAGGTAAATGATGATCTTTAGCCACGTGTCCTACCTAAATGGATGGCCAGGATTCCTTCACAACTTTGGAGTGTTGAATGACTCCTGGGCTTATACTCCTTGCACCTCCGCTGGATTTAACGGTTTCTAGTCCTTCGTATTTTCTCTAGATTTGACGACCCAGATCTTATCGCAACTTCACATTTCGTGAAGTTGGAAGAATGCTCACCTCCATTCTCCCAATTTGTGATTCTGTGATACTGCTCATTTGCTACCACATGTCCTCAATGATATATGGTCCTCCTACTTTCGGGACTTTGTAAGCCCACTTCAGCTTGCACTTAAAGTTCGTGCACGTTCTCCTAGATCCAACGATGGTCAGTCTTCATGCTCATATCTAACACCCGAGATCTATTCTCCATCTGCACACTCCTCCTATATGGACTTATGAACCATCTCCTGCCATCGTTGTTTTTGTTCTTCCTTGCTTTCTTGTTTGCCATCATTGTTCTTGCCATCAATGAAAAGCGCACTCCCAATTGTAAACCTGTGAACGTCATTGTTGTGCTTGCCTGTAACCATACCATCGTCCTTTTTATTCTTGCCATCAATGAAAAGCATGATCTACCTATAAAAATGCCAACAATATCCCCCTTTGGAATTTATGGAAACCCTGAATGGCTGCACCCACTCATTTTCTCCCCCTTTGACATCAATGTTAAAGTAAACATGGTCCCCCTGAGTTGTTGCAGTATTTGTTGGAGGTATTAGATATTCAACCAACACATACTCCCCGTGACAGGATGGACTCTCTTATTTGAGTCCTGCAGATTATTTGTATCTAAAACTAGAGTCTTCTCCTTCTGATTCTTGGACCTATTTGTCGTCATCTTCCATTGTATCCTCTGTAGAATACTCAATATTGCTCACCTCTCTTACTGGGACTCCATCAACTATTTCTTGTCATAACTGAATGACTCCCCCTGTCACTCTTCTTTCTCTACTTCTGAACATTCTCCCCCTTTGTTTCTAAAATGTTATCTTTCCTTGACAGAGTATCTCCTCTTGTTATCTCTACAGGATGTCATGTAAATCATTTTGTACATAAAAATGTTGTTGTTGCGGATACTGTTGTCCTACTAGATGACGCGAGTCCACCCCTCAACGGGCGGTCGCTCCACCAGGACCTTCACTCTCCACGGCCTGAAGAGTCGATGCTCCTCCAACTCCCACTCGGGAGTCTTCCTACCCACAGTCTTCTTGGTAATCTCCCCTTCGTATATCGGGAGATCGGATCTCGCGATATCGCGAGACTCACGGTACTGCCCGTGCAATCAAACACCGAAACCCCGATGGTCAAAGGTCAACCTCGGGGAATTTCGACTCGCGGCGCCAAGCCTTTACTTACCAAATCCCCGAGTACCAAAATGCCGATCTATCGCTTCACGCCACCTGTACTCCACTAAATCTCCGGCCCACGCTGCCACGTCAGCTTCAGGAATTCGCGAATCACGAATCCATCATGCACCGTTCCTTGCTGCTGGAAACCCCGAATGCCGGAATCCCGATACTCCAGATTCGTGCCACCTGTCTGTACTCAGATCGACGGTCTCGATCAAATCGGGCGATCGCGCTTTGCGACTTCGACGTGCATGTGGTTCTCGCACACGCCAACCCCAATCCGCCGATACGCAACGAGAAAGGTTCTCTCCGCTCCTGAGGACTTAACCGCCTCGTCACTCCTCCTGGATCAAACGATCCTTAGGACCTCGCAAGTCTGCACGATGATTCAAGTCGTCGATTCTCTTCCTCTATGAAGAAATCTCCGCTTCACCACCTTCGTCCCGTTCGACCTCCACTGGATCGATTCCTCGGTGAAACAAAGGAACTATCCCTTCTGAGATTTCTCGAACACACTCTCCGTGCTCGTTCTTCAATGCCTTCCCAAAAGTGATGAAGTCTTTTGGGTCCCTGGGCACTCACGCTCGCAAGAACTCACTCACGCTCGCAAGAACTGCAACCTTCCCTTCTCAGCTTTGCTACTGAAGCTCCTCGTCCAACCTGCACTCACCTGCACGACTGGGATAACTTCCAAATTTAACCCGGGCAACAGAGAACAAAAGTCTAACTACTTAGCCTCCTCAACGCACTCTATGCGGAGGTCCTTCACTGCACTCGATGCAGGAATCTCACGGCCTAAGCAGAGAAACAATTGAAACTCATTCTCTCAGGTTTCTAACCTGATATGCAATCACATAAGAAGCATATAACAGATACGCATAAAAGGAAGCAAGTAAACAAAATCACAACATCAACAACACAAAAGTGTCAAACACATCCATGGAAATTGAATCACAGCTCTTCTATTAATTCAATATCTATACATGGAGGGTTTCTGTACAATCTTCTTCCTTGCTCTGCTCTCTGCTTGCTCTCTATCTCATAATCCATTTACAATGTACAAAGGAGGGTGCCTATAATCCGTTTTCCCTCTCTAAAGCTACGACTGTCTAATCTACATTAATTTCTATCTACCAACATTTAAAATCCTTAAATGCCTTCCTATCTATAACATAATATAAGTGCGCTCACTGTTAAATGCCCTTAGTTAAACGGCGGCGCAACAATACCAAAGCGAAATTCAAAATTTAAGATTGACTGGCTCGTCCAGCTGTATTCCTTTGCCTCCGCGCGCTGGCTCGCTTGATAGGTGAGTGATGCTCCTGCATCATACTCCTCAGCTCGAAAGATTTCATGGGCTCCTGCTCATGAGCTCCTGTACAGTGTGCCCATGCTTTTGTATAACTGTCTCTGTTTCCCAGCTAGCATCCTCAACTGGGTGGTTCTTCCACTTCACCAGGTATTCAAAGTACTACTTTCTCTTGGTTTTCCTGCTCATTCTTTTGTCCAATATGCACTCCATCTCGGGCTTCTGTGCAACTGGAAACTGCTTCTGCCACTGGATCACTGGCTCCTCAGTCCTAGTGTCTGTTTCTCCAATCCTGTAGGGGTATAAATCCAAGATGTTGAAAATCGGAGATATTCCGATACTCCCAGGCAACTCAAGCTCATATGCGTTTTCGCCAAATTTTCTTAGGATTTTACATGGCCCAATTTTCTTCATCTTAAGCTTGTTTTATGTTCCCCTTGGGAACCTCTCTTTCCTCAGGTGTGCCAGAACCATGTCTCCAACTTCGAACTGAAGCTGTCTTTTTCTTTGATCGGCTCTGCGCTTGTACTCCTGGTTCGACCTCTGCAACCGCTGCTTCACCTCTGCGTGAAGTTCCCTCATTGCTTCTGCGAATTCTTCAGCGCTCGCACTGCTTGTCTCAGTCTGTCCTGGCTCCCTGAGCTCAGACACTCCTCTTGGCTGTGTCCCATACAAAATTTGAAATGGGCTCTTACCTGTACTTCGATTCACTGAATCGTTGTACGCGAATTCTGCCTGTGGTAGGATCTGATCCCAACTGGTATGATGCTCCGTCACCAGGCTCCTCAACAGATCTCCTAAGCTTCTATTGACCACTTCTCTTTTCCCATCTATCTGTGAATGGTAAGCTGAACTGAATGCCAGATTAGTCCCCAGCTTTTTCCATAGCGTCCTCCAAAAATGACCTATGAACTTTGTGTCTCGATCCGAGACTATGCTCCTCGGTAATCCATGTAATCTTACAATCTCTTTGAAAAACAAATTGGCGATGTGGGTTGCATCACTCGTCTTTCGACATGGTAGAAAATGTGCCATTTTCGAGAACCTGTCCACCACAACAAAGATGGAATCAACGCCTCTTTGTGTTCTCGGCAAGCCCAATACAAAGTCCATGCTGATGGCCTCCCATGGCCTCTCAGGTATAGGCAAAGGTTGATATAATCCAGTATTCTGCTTTCGGCCCTTTGTGTGTTGACATGTCCTACACCTGTCAACAAATCGTTTCACATCTGCATGCATACCCGGCCAGAAATATGATTCGCTCAGCTTGGCGAATGTTTTTTCATGTCCGAAATGACCTGTTAAGCCCCCACTGTGCTTCTCCTTCACCAAATTCTCTCTCATAGAGCAATCTGAAATACATAACTGATTGCCTTTGAATAGAAATCCATCCTGTATCAAGAAGTCTATCCACGGACTCTTATCCCTGAGAACTGGGTTCTCGGCTGCTTCATATGCCTCGCCAAAATCGACATCTTCAGCATACATGTCCTTTAAATTTTCAAAACCCAACGTTTTGACCCTGAACTCCTGCAGCAACAAGCACTTCCTGCTCAAGGCGTCAGCTACCTTGTTCGCAGCTCCTGAAATGTGCTTGATCACAAACGTGAAATTCTGCATGTACTCTACCCACTTCGCATGCTTTTGATTCAGCTTCTCCTGCTAACTCACGAATTGCAATGCGTGATTATCGTTGTACAACACAAACTCCTTGGGTATCAAGTAGTGTCTCCACTTCTTCAATGCCTGGATAATGGCATAGAATTCCTTATCGTACGTGGAGTACTTTACCTTCGCCTCATCCAGCTTCTCACTGTAGTATGCGACAGGTCTATCATCCTGACTCAGAACTCCTCCAACAGCGTACCCACTGGCATCACACTTCACCTGGAAGGTCTTCTGAAAGTCAGGCAGCACTAACACTGGCTGCTCGGTTATCTTTCGCTTCAGCAGACTGAAGCTCCTTTCAGCCTCAGCTGTCCACTGAAAATTCTTATGCCGCTTTTTCATAGTGTCCATCATTGCAGCACTAATTCCACTGAAGTTTCGAATGAACTTCCTGTAGAAGCTTGCCAAACCGTGAAAGCTTCTTACCTCAAAAACATTCCTCGGCGACGGCCAATTCCTGATTACGTCCACCTTCTCAGGATCCATCTTCAGTTCATTTGCCGAAATAACGAACCCCAGATATATGAGTTTCGTCTGCATAAACGAGCATTTTTTTAAATTGATCAGCAGCTTCTCTTGCTGCAGTCTCCTCATCACTGTGGCTAAATGCCTCAAATGTTCAGCCTGGGTCTTGCTGAAAATTAAAATATCATCCAGGTACACCACCACAAATTTGCCAATGAATTCCCGCAGGACTTCATTCATTAGCCTCATAAAAGTGCTGGGTGCATTTGTCAAGCCAAACGGCATGACCAGCCATTCGTACAAACCCTCGTTTGTTTTGAACGTTGTTTTCCATTCATCTCCTTCTCTCATTCGGATCTGATGATATCCGCTCTTGAGATCAATCTTTGAAAAATAATTTGCCCCGCTCAGGCAATCCATCAAGTCGTCCATCCTTGGTAGTGGAAACCTGTACCTGATGGTGATCTTGTTTATTGCCCTGGAGTCTGTACACATCCTCCAGCCTCCATCCTTCTTCGGACTTAGTACCGTTGGAACGGCACATGGACTAAGGCTCTCTTTGACTAGTCCCTTATCCTGCAGATCCTGAACTTGCCTCTTGACCTCCTCGTTCTCTTGAGGTGTCAACCTGTACGCTGCCTTATTTGGTAAACTTGCCCCGGGTATGAGGTCAATGTGGTGAGTCACACTCCTCATCGGTGGTAATGAACGCGGCAGTTCATCCACGATGATATCAGCAAACTCCCTCAGCAGTTACTGAATCTCCTCTGGCAAGTCGTCCACCCTTGTGCTTGTCAAGACAACCCGCGGCTTCCGGACAACAAGGAACTGTGGATCCTCATTCTTCTCCAACTCTGTGAGAAGCTCTTTCCCACTCATGAGAAGTATTTGGCTATCCGCCTCCGGCTTTACTTCTCGATATTTATCTTTTATCGGAAGAAACTTATGGAACCTCCCATCCTTCTCCAAAGTGTATGTGTTCATCCTCCCATCATGAACAACATTTCTATCATACTGCCATGGTCTTCCCAACAGTATATGACACACGTCCATGGGAATGACATCACACAGAATCTCATCATGATAATTCCCAATTTTAAATTTTACTAAGCATTGTTTAGTGACACTTACCCGGTGTCCTTTTTGTAACCATGAGACCTTATATGGACTCGGGTGCTTAGTCGTTCCCAGCTCCAATTTCTCCACCATCTCAGTCGCAACGAGATTGTCAGTGCTCCCGCTGTCAATGATGACCTTGCATTTTCTGTCCTTGGCTGTACAAGCCGTTCTGAACAGTCTGCTCCTCTGCACTGAGCTGTCCACCTCCTTCTCGGGTGTCAAAAGAATTTTATGCACGCCCAACGACCTCCCGCTGTCAGCATCTTCGCCATCCACGTCACGCCTCTGTGCCTCAGCGACGTGAGCTTTTCCTCCTTCCATCTTCCTTTCTGGACAGTCCACGGCTTTGTGTCCGTCTTTCCCACATGTAAAGCATGTGATGACTCCTCCACGGCCTCTTCCTCTACCTCGGGTACGAGGAAAAGTATCCGCATCAGCATATCCTCCTTGGTGATCACCCTGTCGCCTCCTCGGCTCAAAATTTGGTTGTCTCTGCTGTGAGGTCCCACCTCTCTCAGCTCTACCCTGAGGCTTCTCCCAATCCTCTTTGGGTTTCTGTGTTCTCTCCTGAATAACAACTTTACCTCTAGGCTGGCTTTTGCCTCGGCCTCGCTGGCCTTGCTTGCGGCTCAGCTTTTCTTCGGCTTTCAGAGCCATCTGATACGCATCCTCAACTGTGCGTATAGTCAGCATGCTCAATTCATCCTGAATGTCGTACCTGAGACCATTCAGGTATCTTGCCACCTTTTCGTCATCACTCTCCCGATGACCAGCTCGAATGTTGAGCCTGTAAAATTCTTCGGTGTACTCCTTCACTGTCATCAACTTCTGTCTCAGGTTCTGCATGCGCCTGAACAGAGTGATTTGGTAGTCCCTCAGAATGAACTTCGCCTTCATCTTGGCGATCATCCGATCCCAGCTCTTGATCTTTTGTTTGCCTTTGGAACGTCTGTCTGCCTGCAGCTCGTCCCACCATAAGGCCGCATGTCCTTTCAGCTTCGTGACGGCGTGCCTTATCTTCTTGTCCTCTTCGATATCCTCATAATAGAAGTATGTATCGAGTGCTCGGATCCAATCCAGCAACTCTTCAGCATTTAGACTCCCCTCATAAGTTGGGATGTCCATTTTCATCTTCGAGCTCATCCTGGAGATAGCTCTTATCAACCTCTCTGTCAAGGCATCCTCCTCAGTGACTTCTTCTTGGTCATGTCCAGCTTCCTCCTCCATCTCAGGATCGCTGAACTCTCTCGCGTCGGCTCCATGCCTTTGGGTGGTCTCCATATCTTCGAGTCTCGCCCTGAGATCTCGTATCTGGCGTTCCATTTCAACATTTCCTGCTGGCCTACCCCTTCTTCGGGCGTCCCTGTCTTCCTGATCAGGTGACTGTCGCTCTCTCCTTGGCGGCATTATGTCTCACCTCCCTGCTACCTGAACAAAGAGAATTCCAACTAGGCTCTGATACCACTCTGACGCAAGTCGTGTGTATCAGAGTATCCTCCTCTTCTTCTTCCGCCCAAAATACACAGACAGTTCCAGGCTCTGATACCACTCTGACGCGAGTCCACCCCTCAACGGGCGGTCGCTCCACCAGGACCTTCACTCTCCA
>CBVK0102358243.1:0-10547 GCA_900067695.1 Picea abies
TTGCCTCCGCGCGCTGGCTCGCTTGATAGGTGAGTGATGCTCCTGCATCACTGGAACACTACGCAATTGTAGCTTGTACTTCTCAAACAACCCTTGGATCTTCCCATTGATTCTCATCGATCTTTATTACTGCAAATTCATTTTTCTTCCATGATTCTTACAACCCAAGGCTTTTATGACCATATTCATCACAAGAGAAAAACACTACAAACACTCTCATACCTACTTTTCCTTTTTACAAATGAAGGACCTATATCAGGTTTCTTAGGAGCACTAATTTCTACCTTGTTGTATCCAATATCGGATTTGTCATTTGGTGATCTCTGACTATTCAATATATTATCCAGGGTCATGGAGTTGTTCAAGAACTTGATTTGGGTATTTGAATTCTCAACCTTCAAAACTTTTGCTTCTGGCTTATGACATGATTATTCTTCTACTTCTTCAATGGGATAAATGTTAACAGAACATTCTTTTGTTGTACCTGAGCCTTCTTCTTTAATTTCATGGGAGGATTCAATATCAACCTCATTATTTGTCCTTATGCCTTTAGCCACCACTTGTCCTGAGTTTACATTTACCTTACACTCTTTGGACGTGAACACCTCTTCACTGCCTCTGTCACAGTTTTGACTTGTACTGAGAAAATTATGTTTCAGACCATCCACAAGCAGAACATCCTAGGAATTTCCTTTTCCATTACTCAAACTCACCATCCCTTTATCCTTGACTTTACCTGGTTCATCATTTTCAAAGATCACATTTCCTTTTTTTCTTTTTCTTATAGGTAGAATCTTATCCTTTTCTCTAGTCATGTACTTGGAACATCCACTGTCTATATTCTAGGATTCCTTTTCTTGTGATGCAGGAGCATCTCTCCACATCAGCTAGCTAACCAACCAGCCATGTCGAGCATGTGCATTCAAAGTTGAAGAGAGAGACATAGTCCTCATTTAAATCTGAATTGAATGTAATTAAATGTTGTAGGTTGGTGAGCCATACAGTCGTGCCTTTGCGCAGGCTGTAGATAAGATCGGCCTCAAATGTTTGTATGGCTGAGATCTAGATCCGATTCTAGACTAGAAATATATTCAATGTAATTGAATAGGGTAGGTAGGTTGGAGGGAAGCGCTCGAAGAGCCCCCTCGGGTAAAAGAGATTTTTAGTATCTCATTTTGTAGTAAGTCGATGTGTTGTAGGATAGAATCTGCGTGTAGAGAGAAAAAGAGAGAAGAGTCGAGACCTTGTTACAGGCCATGCTCATGAACACATTGTAAATACAGGCATTTTCCATATTTAATACAAAGAGCAGTTTTTCCTGCATTATTTTGTGTTGAATGGATGTTTGTGAGTGTTCTTTATACATTGTGAATGTATGATAAGCATTTGCAGGTTGTTTTGATTTCAGGTGAAGGTCTTTGAGGCTTCACACTAGGAGGGTGTGACAGAACACTGCGGGTTCTGATAGTCGTGCACAGAGGATGCATTTCTGAATACTACGGGTTCAAACAAAGACGTGTTGTGGCACAAGAGATGAAATCAACAACTTAGGGAAGACCTCAAGGTTGTTGAACACCTTGGAGGCAAGGCTATGTATGAGAGACACAATTGCAGACATAACTTAGTTGTGAGTTCTGTAGAGCTCTGCTAAGTGGACATTGAGCACAGGCACAAGGTGCAGTTGGAGGAACTCTATTGTGAGTTCATACAGAAGCTAGAATCACTGAGGATTCTGTGAAGCTCTGCCAGGTGGGTATTGAGCCAGTGCAAGGAGTGCACAAAGATAGGACTCTGCTATGAGTTTGAAGAAGAACCAGAATCACTGAGGATTCTGAGAGCTCTGCCAGGTGGGCATTGAGCGAGTGCATAGGTGCACAGGAGAAGGAGACAGAACTGCTAGAAGTTCTGAAAAAGATACTCTGCCAGGAGGGCATAGAGACTTTGTGCAGACAGAGGAGAAGAGAACTCTTTGAGTTCTATAATTAAAGGAAGAATCCACTAAGGGATCTTCGCGGGGTTACTGAATACCCAAAAGCACTCAGCAAGAGGTTGCTTGAGGTAGAGGATAGCTAGGAGGGCATCCAAATATTCTTCATCTGTAGGAGAAGGTAGAAGGATAAAATCCCTTAGGGTTCTGAGTGTTGAGTAGCTCAGGAGAGATAGCACTGTGGGTGCGTGAAGACTCTGCAGAGGCGCAGAAGTCAAAAGAATCCCTTGGGGATTCGAGAAAAAATCTCAAGAGGAACAACGTTATTGAGAACGCAAGCGAGAACTCAAGCAAAGGAGTTCACAGAGGAGAAAGGGAGCAAAGTTCGAGGCCTTTGGAACTTGGAATTTTTCCAAGTGCAATGAGTAAGTGTGCAAGCTCAGTAGGGAGCACAGTAGTCATCATATCATATAGAGAAGGAGATCTGGACTGTTGGTTTCTACGTCCAGGAGAAGCTCAGGAGAAGCCTACAGAAGGGAGAGATCGTGAGCCGTTGGATCTCATTCAGAAATCCCGTCAGTTGTCAAATCGGACAGGAGGTGCACAGGGTTTAACCCTTCTCACACCAGGCAGAAGTCCTAATAGTCATCGGGATATCGACGTTCGTGAAATCGAGAGTCTCGAGGACAGGGGATCGGGGATTTCCATAGTAAAAGTCTCTGGAACTGATCTGAGTCATCCGTTAGTGGAGACACATGGCAGATATTGAGGCGTCAGGAGTCAGGATATCGGCATTTCCGTGGATAGGAGATTGGGTAAGTCCACCTTGGAAAATCCCGACACAAATCTGGGCCGTCCATCTAAGAGAGGACGCGTGTCACACGATCATCCATTCTGGATATCTGGGCACTAGGCATCAGGATATCGGCACTCGGGAAATCAGAGTTCCTGAGGTCATGAAATTTGGGACATCAGAAGTCTCGAAACCGCGAGGAGGAATTTGAACCGTCCATTCTTGGGACGTGTGGCAGCAATCGGAGCCATTGGGAAAAGTCCCGACAGGAAGTCATCTATCGGCATTTTTGGTCATCGAGATATCGAGAATCCTGGTGACAAGAGGTTTGGGCATTTCAAAATCGTGAATTCTAAAGCCATCGTGGGGCCAGCTGTCAGCATATCAGAGAATCGGGATTCGAGGGATCGACAATCCCGTGGGAAAATGCATTTCATCATTTGAAACCTTGAAGCCCTGATAGGTGGTATGACTGCGGTCATATAGAGGGAGGTCGTATGGACCAAAAGGTCTAGCCCAGGGGACTAGTGGAAGCTGATGTCATATCAGGATATCGGGGATTCCGAGGACAAAATGTTTATGCATTTCGACATTGTGATGTTCGAAATCCCGATGGGAGACAAGGCTGCGGTCTTGTGAGATAGTGGTCACGTGGGCCAGGAGTCTAACCTGGAGGGATAATGGAAGTTGGAGTACATCAGGATTTTGAAGCCCAAAGCCCCGAAAGAAGGATAAGGCTGCGATCTTATGAATTAGCGGTCACATGGACCAGAGCATAGCCAGGAGGGCTAACGCGTAAAGGGAACGTATCGGTGAAATTTCTCATTGGAGATCGGGGATTCAAGAGGACAGGAACTCTTGACGTGGGGGATTTCGATTCCCCAAAACCCAAAATTGTCATCAGGGAAAGAGCATGGTCATGTGCAAAGATCTGTGTGGATGAAATAAGGACCCGTGGATCAGTTTTTTCACAGGGATTCCATTGGGAGTCCAAAGAGACGCTTCGGCTCAGAAGGGAACACTAAGAAATCCTTAAAGACTGGGAGGTTAGGCGTAGAGACCCTGCAGGGTATGTAGGAGCATCGCGTGCATCAAGTGGTATCAGAGTGGGAACTTCACTTGTATATTTTAGGTGAAGCAGGAAGACAACATAAGACAGAGCACTGGGGAATCTGTAAGGATTGTTCACAGGTGGGAAATAGTCCATTGGCAGTCAGGAGGACTGTAGGATGAAGCTGGTAACACTCTTAGTGCAGAGTGACAGCAGTAGGTTTGCTAGGAAAGTAGACAAAGACAACACCATGGTTACTGAAGACCATAGGCATGGTGGGAGGAAGAGCAAGGCAGAAAAGCTTGCAGAAATGGATAAAGAGCTCTATGAATTAAAGGTAGACATAGAGAAGCTCGAACTATGGATGCGGCAGGATAAGAGGTCGAGATGGATGCATGAATGACCCATGAGGAAGCCAAAACAAAATGGCCAGTCAAGGAGTTGAAGGTCAAAGGGCAGCGTAGGCTGTTAAGAGGATGATTGAGGTATGCAGAAAACCTCAATGGACCTAAAGAAATGGTTCAGATATGTGAGCCAGAGATTGGGAGAGGTCTCAGTGAAATGGGATCATTTGAAGATCTCAAGCACTGTCAGGAGGGCAGAGAAGAAATTCCAGTTTGTCAGGTGGGTAATGAGTTGAGATCACTGCGAGATATCAGAGACTGTCATGAGGAAAGCCAGGGAATTTCACATTGCCAGCTGGGAAATGATATGAGGTTGTTGCGGGATCTTGAAGACTGCCAGGAGGGCAGTGGGAGCATCTTAAACTACCAGGTGGGCAGAGATGAGCATTTGAGACTATTTTAAGGTCTCATGGACTCGGAGAAGAGTTCAATTCAGCAAGGATTGCTGATGAAGATGGGATCAGTTGATCTCATAGTCTGCCAGGAGAGCAGTGGAAGCATCCCATATTGCCAAGTGGGCAGGGATGAGCAGGTGAGTTTTGATCAGCTAGAGGAACTGACAGAGCAGGTGAGCTCAAAGATGGATTTAGATCAACATGTGCAGCTAGTAGAGGAGAAAGATATGAGAGATATTCTAATGATTGGGGGAATTGGAGTATTCCTACCATTTGCCCAAGAGGAGGTAGAAGTCTACGTTGTGAATGATGGTTCAGCAACAGTAGTAGAAAATTCAGCTGTGACTGTCAAGAAAGAAGATGAATTGGAGTAGACTTTGGAAGCTACCCAAGAAGAAGCAGAAGAAGATTATGAGCATTCAGAAGAATGGCTCAATATTTTCAGCTAGGAAGCTGAAAAGACTGCAATAGGGGAGTTTGCAGCAGGAGAAGGAGAAGAAGTAGACAACATTTGCTTTCTTGATCTATGGGAACAGATTGAAGCCCTAGAAGAGAGGGTGAAAGTGCAGGGCGTGCACATCCAACAGGTGAAGTTGGAGACTGATGAAGAAGGCATGGGAGATCTTGAGAATCTGCCCATGTGCCAAAAGTTTTTGTAGATGAGGAGACTGCATGAACAGAGCCAGCCACTGGAGCAGTTGGACAAAGTGATAGAAGAGATCAGAAGGATGATGTTGGGGTCAGTAGAAACTGCCAACAAGGAGAGGCTGAGCAGAAGAGAAGTAGCAGCAGCAGCAACAACAACAAAATGGAGCGGATGAACAGCTCCAAAGGATGATTTGGGATCCAGGAGGATTTCAACATCAGATATGGGAACCTCATGAGCAGGAGCTCATGAATTTTGCAGATGAGGAGTTTGATGCAGGAGCATCTCTCCACGTCAGTCAGCCATCCAACCAGCTACGTCGATCATGTGCATTCAAAGATGAAGAGAGAGGCGCAGTACTCATTTAAATATGAATTGAATGTAATTAAATGTTGTAGGCTAGTGAGCCATAGAGCCGTGCCTTTGCGCAGGCTGTAGATAAGATCAACCTTAAATGTTTGTATGGCTGAGATCTAGATCCGATTCTGGACTAGACAGCTATTCAATGTAATTGAATAGGGTAGGTAGGTTGGAGGGAAGCGCTCGAAGAGCCCCCTCAGGTAAAAGAGATTTTTAGTATTTCATTTTGTAGTAAGTCGAGTAAGTTGTGTTGTAGGATAGAATCTACGTGTAGAGAGCAGAAGAGAGAAGAGTCGAGACCTTGTGACAGGCCATGCTCAGGAACACATTGTAAATACAGGAATTTGCCATATTTAATACAAAGAGCAGTTTTTCCTGCAATAGTCTGTGTTGAATGGATGTCTGTGAGTGTTCTTTATATGCTGTGAATGTATGCTAGGAATTTGCAAGTTGTTTTGATTTCAGGTGAAGGTCTTTGAGGCTTCACACCAGGAGGGTGTGACAGAACACTACGAGTTCTAATAGCTGTGCAAAGATGATGCATTTTTTAATACTGCAGGTTCAGACAAAGACGTGTTGCGGCACAAGAGATGAAATCAACAACTCAGGGAAGACCTCAAGGTTGTTGAACACCTTGGAGGCAAGGTTGTGTATGAGAGACACAGTTGCAGACAGAACTTAGCTGTGAGTTCTGTAGAGCTTTGCCAAGTGGGAATTGAGCACAGGAAGAAGGTGCAATTGGAGGAACTCTGTTGTGAGTTCAGACAAAAGCCAGAATCACTGAGGATTCTATGAAGCTCTACCAGGTGGGAATTTAGCCAGTGCAAGGAGTGCACAAAGATAGGACTCTGTTGTGACTTTGGAGAAGAACCAAAATCACTGAGGATTTTGAGAGCTCTACCAGGTGGGCATTGAGTGAGTGCATAGGTGCACAGGAGAAGGAGACATAACTGTTGGAAGTTCTGAAAAAGATACTCTGCCAGGAGGGCATAGAGACATTGTGCAGACAGAGGAGAAGAGAATTCTTTGAGTTCTGTAATTAAAGGAAGAATCCACTAAGGGATCTTCGCGGGGTTACTGAATACCCAGAAGCACTCAGCAACAGGTTGCTTGAGGCAGAGGATATCCAGGAGGGCATCCAAACATTCTCCATATGCAGGAGAAGGTAGAAGAATAAAATCCCTTAGGGGTCTGAGTGTTGAGTAGCTCAGGAGAGATAGCACTGTGGGTGTGTGAAGACTCTGCAGAGGCGCAGAAGTCAAAAGAATCCCTTGGGGATTCGAGAGAAAATCTCAGGAGGAACAATGTTATTGAGAACGCAGGCAAGAACTCAAGCAAAGGAGTTCGCAGAGGAGAATGGGAGCAACGGTCGAGGCCTTTGGAACTTGGAATTTTTCCAAGTATAGTGAGTAAGTGTGCAAGCTCAGTAGGGAGCACAGTAGTCGTCAAATCGGCTAGAGAAGGAGATCTGGACCGTTGGTTTCTACGTCTAGGAGAAGCTCAGGAGAATCCTACAGAAGGGAGAGATCGTGAGTCATTGGATCCATTCAAAAATCCCGTCAGTCGTCAGATTGGACAGGAGGTGCATGGGGTTTAACCCTTCTCACGCTAGGTAGAAGTCCCGACAGTCATTGGGATATCGGCGTTCATGAAATCAGGAGTCTCGAGGACAAGAGATCAAGGATTTCCATAGTAAAAGTCCTGGGAACTGATCTGAGTCATCCGTTAGTGGAGACACGTGGCAGAGATCGAGGCATCGGGAGTCGGGATATCGGCATTCCCGTGGACAGGAAATTGGGTAAGTCCACCTTAGAAAACCCTAACACAAATATGGGTCGTCCATCTGAGAGAGGATGTGTGTCACGCGATCATCCATTCTAGAGATCTAGGCACTAGGCATCGAGATATCGGTACTCAGAAAATCGGAGTTCCTGAGGTCATGAAAGTCGGGACATCAGAAGTCTCGAAACCGTGAGGAGGAATTTGAACCGTCCATTCTTGGGATGCATGGCAGAAATCAGAGCCATCGGGAAAAGTCCCGACAGGAAGTCGTCTATCATCATTTTGGTCATCGGGATATCGGGAATCCTGGTGACAAGAGGTTTGGGCATTTTGGAATCCAAAAACCCCGACAAGGAGGAAGGAGCCATCGTGGTGCCAGCTGTCAGCATATCGGAGAATCAGGATTTGAGGGATCCACAATCCCATGGGAAAATGCATTTCATCATTTGAAACCCCAAAGCCCCAATAGGTGGTATGACTGCGGTCATATAGAGGGAGGTCATATGGACCAAAAGGTCTAGCCCAGGGGACTAGCGGAAGTTGACATCATATCAGGATATTGAGGATTCCGAGGACAAAATGTTTATGCATTTCGACATTGCGATGTTCGAAATCCCGATGGGAGACAAGGCTATGATCTTGTGAGATAGTGGTCACATGGGCTAGGAGTCTAGCCTAGAGGGCTAATGGTAGTTGGAGTACATCAGGATTTTGAAGCCCAAAGCCCCGAAAGAAGGATAAGGCTATGGTCTTATGAATTAGTGGTCACATGGACTAGAGCATAGCCTGGAGGGATAATGCGTAAAGGGCGTGTATCGATGAAATTACTCATCGGAGATCGGGGATTCAAGAGGACAGGAACTCTTGACATCGGGGATTTCGAAACCCCGAAACCCAAAATTGTCATCAAGGAAAGAGCGCGGTCATGTGCAGAGAGTCATGTGGATGAAATAAGGACCTGTGGATTGGGTTTTTCACAGGTATTCCATTGGGAGTCCAAAGAGCCGCTTCGGCTCAGAAGGGAACACTGAGTGATCCTTAAAGACCGGGAGGTCGGGTGCAGAGACCTTGCGGGGTATGTAGGAGCGTTGCGTGCATCATATTGTTGAGTTGAAAGTAATAGACCACATTTCTCACTATATTTACTTTTCCATGTGTTGGTCTTTCTAGCTAAGAGATTTATCCTTGGATTTTCTTTGTAATTCTTCAAGTGGTAGTTTGCATCATTGTGGCTGAAGTTATGACAGTTGTAGCATTCAATCTCATTGTTCAATAGGTCAAAATGATTGTTGCAGTGTTGACTACTCATTGACTGTTTATTATTTCTTGACCTCCTCAATTGCATGTCTTTAAACTTAATTTGACAATTTGCAATCTGTGATTGTTTGTTACTTGGTTGTCTCATTCTTTGTTGTGGTGGATATTTATTCCTTGGAAATCTTAATTGCTCATGTCTAAATCTTAAGGAACAATTTACACCTGTGTGGCCAAAGTTAGAACAGTAGAAACAATATCCCTAGAAAAAATATTTGTACCTTGAAAATGGTTGTCTTCTTTGAGAAGGTCGATTTCTTCCATGCTGATGATTTCCATGAGCAGGGAGAGTATTATTTCTTTGTTCTATAGATTCATTTCTGGCACCTTTTTCTTTACTCCTCATGGGTGAATGATTATCTTCCTTTGTTTCTGTAGGTTTGTTGTTGTCATTAGTTGTAGATTTGACAAATGTGATGAAGTCTTTGTTGCTTGGTTGACCACAACTTGATCCCTCTTTATAAACCAAACCAGTTTTCAACTTTGGATTCCTTTGTTGATTCAGAATGGTGGCTAATCCTTCTGAGGCTTTGATACTTGACATATTCGGATGATACAAGGCTTGAAACTTCTCCAACTCTTTCTTAGTTTTCACTACTTCTTCTTCCAGAGATTCACATCTTGCCTTCTTCTCTGTTAATTGTTGTTTTAGAATTTCCTCTATTTTATTTGCCTCTTCTAATTCCACTTTTAGTAGGGAAAAGTATTCATCATGTTTTTTACTGCCTTTCTTGAACTGTATCAACAATTGTTTTTTCTTTCTCTTCTGAAGTCTGAGTCTGTCAATCTCTTCCAAGGCATTGATCAGCTATCCTTCCAAGTCAACCACAGCTTCTTCATTAGTAGCATCACTTTCTGTGATTTCATTATGATAATCCTCTTTGACCATAAGAATGAATTCATTTACCTTATCTTCACATGAAGAGCAACTATTGGTGTCTTCTAAAGAGTAATCATTGTTTACACATAAACTTTTCTTTTTATCAAATATTTTTCATTTGTACTTATCTTCACCTTCAGAGCTCTGGTCCTTCTTATTTTGTGGACACTTATTTGCAAAATGACCTATCTTACCACAATTTAAACATTTGAAGGGAATATTACCTTTGTATTTTCTTGATCCTTTCGTCAGTATTCTCACAAAACTTGTTTCAATTTCATCTATATCAAAGTCTGTGTTTTTCTCTACTTTAAAATATGCTTTTCCAGTGGTAGATTTATCTTTAATAATCCTCATTTCATAAAAATTTAGATTTCCTAGGAGTTGATCAATAAACAAATTCTTAAGATCATTTAGTTCTTCTATTGCAAAAACTTTTGGATTGAATCTATCAAGAAGAGATCTTAATATTTTCTGGATTAGAAAAGAATCATCTATCGTTTCACCTAGCCCTTTAATAATGTTGACAAGTCCTTCTATACGTAAAAAGTACTTATTGATAGTTTCTTATTCATCCATATTTAACTGCTCAAACTTCAGTCTATGAGTCTGATGTTTTGCATCTTTCACTTTTTTCATCACCTTCATAACTGGTTATCATCTTGTCCCACATAACTTTTGTTGAATCACAGTGCATGACTTTGACAAACTCGGCTTTAGCAAGTCCACTGAGGATGGCATTCATTTCTTTTGCATTAAATATAAACTCCATCTTATCATCTTTTGAGGCCAAGACTATAGGCTTCACATATCCTGTTGCAAAGACATCCCAAACATCAGCACCCAATGACATTAAATGTGTTCTCATCCTTATTTTCCAAAAGGCAAAGTTTGTTCCATCAAACAGAGGGGTTCTATTAGTTGAACCTCCATCATGACTCGTCATGTTCAAGCTTATGGATCTATCTTTGATCAAAGGCACCTGCTCTGATACC
>CBVK0102358343.1:0-29597 GCA_900067695.1 Picea abies
AAATAGAAAGTTCTCCAATATGTTATCATTTAAATATTCCTTCTTGATTTTGTCACTTCTCTTTATTATTTAAATAATAAACCTTGACTTGTCACTTTACTTTATCATTTAAAATAATGATTTCTTCTTTTAGGTTACTTTGACTTCTTTGACCTTGGGGGCTTCAAGCCTTCATATGGGGGTCCTTCAACTTCATAAGGCCATAACTCTCAAACCGTGAGGAGTATTGTGACATTCCACATGCCACCGGAAATGGCATGACAAGCACTATCCATATAGGATAGTTTCACCAACAAATTAATTGATCTTCATCACATTATTCAACATACAAGAATGGGTACTCAATCTACAAAGCATCTTCCCATGAGGGATTTTACCATAAGGGGACCACTTTGGAGTTCATCCATTTGTGCACCTTATCAATCATTATAAGACAATAATGAGTCATCTTATCATCAAAAAAATTATGCATCATCATGTATCAATGACAACTCATTGATCCATATTCATCTATGCATCATATCAATGATCCATCTTTATCAATTGGTTTCCACTTTGACATATATCATTCTCATCAAGGACTATGAATCATATCAATGATCCATCTTTATCAATTGGTTTCCACTTTGACATCTATCATTCTCATCAAGGACAATACATATGCATTTTTCATCAATCACCAATCAATCAATTACTTGACATCAACCAACGACATCAATCAATCAAACCATTTGCATCAATGACAACATGATCCAACAGAAATCCACAATGTAAGATGCTGACTCAAAATATGATTTAGAACCGGAAAAGGGAAATTGGATCATTGACGCAGAACCCAGTGTCACATTTGCTACCACAAAAGTCCAACTAGAGGAATCAGAGGAGCCTGAAGAAGGGGAGTGCATCTTTGACTCACATGTGTGGGTGAAGGGGACCCCACTCCATTTCATTGTTGATAGCGGTAGCTAGAAGAACTTGATATCAACAGATGTTTTCAAGAGGTTGACCCTGAAAATGATGTTGCACCCTCATCCATAAACCATTTTTTGGCTTAGCTAAGGACTGGACATCCATGTCAGGAAACAATGTCACTTGCACTATGGAATAAACCCCTTCAAAGATGAGGTATTGTGTGATGTTTCTCCCCTTGATTTTTTTTTATGTTTTATTAGGAAAACCATATATGTGGAAGCATCGTGTTGTTTATGAATCTAGGCCTCGTAGTGTCATTATTACTTTTAGAGATCAAATATACAGAATACCAGAGGTAGTCCCAAAGGCTACAGTCTATTTGATCTCCACAAAGCAGTGCAGAAAGGTGGTCTCTCTGACCATGAGGTTTTTCCTCTTTATGGTTCAATGGAATGTCAATGGAAGGTCACTGCAACCGTCGAAACCTCTACACAGGGTCTCTCTGCACAATAGCGACATGTGGAAAATATAGTAGAGGAATACAAAGACATATTCACCTTTCCTATTCAGGTTCATGTTCACTGTTAGGTAAAGCACTCAATTTATCTAACACCCGATGCTCCTCTACCTAACAAATATGTGTGCAGGTATTCTCTTATGGAGAATGAAGAAATCAAATGCCATATCCAAGAGCTAATTCTAAAGGGACACATCAAACCAATATCCTCACCTTTCAGGAGCCCAATTGTTATGGTATAGAAGAAAGACAAGATATTGAGACTTTGTATTGATTATAGAGCCCTGAACAATATCCCAGTCAAGAACCGGTACCCAATTCCCTTGATCGATGATCTTTTTGATAAACTCAACGGAGCCAAGTTTTTTAGTAATATTGATTTGAAGTTGGGGTACCACCAAGTGTCGATTGAGTAAACTGATGTGTGGAAGATGAACTTCAAGTTTAAAGAAGGTCTCTTTGAGTAGTTGGTCATGCCTTTCAGCCTGACTAATGCCTTGGCCACATTCATGTGGATGATGGATGATATATTACAGCCTTTCAAAAACTCCTTTGTGGTTGTATATTTGGATGTCATCCTCTTCTTCATCAAAAGTTGGGAGGAACATTTGGATCATATTCAACAGGTCTTGGGCACCCTATGACAGCATGATTTATATTCCAATTTGGATAAATGTTCCTTTGGCATGTAGAGAATCCAATATTTGGGATACATTGTGGATGAGCAGGGTGTACATGTGGATCAAACCAATATACAAGTCATCTGTGATTGGTCAATCTCGAAGACAATGATCGAGCTTTGCAGCTTCTCAGGTTTCACCAACTTATACCGTCGGTTTGTGTTAGTGTATTGGGTTGGAAGTGTCTCTGACAGAAAGAGCACTTTAGGATGTTGTTTCAGTCTGGGGTCATTCATGATCTCATGGTAGAGTAGGAAGAAATCAAGTATTTCTCTCATCATGGCAGAAGCAAAATGCATTGTTGCATGATCCACTAGTTGTGAACCAAATGGATTCAGAAGTTGTTGACAGGTCTATTCGATCTAGAGATGGAAGAAACTGTGATTCTATGTGATAACCAGAGTTGTATAAATATGATAGAGAACCTTGTGTTCCATGACAAGTCAAAACACATAGAAATCCGATATCGTTACATCTGTGATATGGTTCAGAGAGGAGCCATAAAGCTCCAGTATGTTAACACGGATAAACATATTGCATATGTGTTGACCAAGCCTCTGTCTTGTGTAAATTTTGAGCACTTCGAGATAAGCTTGGTGTAGTCCAAAAGGATCTCCCTTGAAAGGGGGAGTAGTGTTGATGCCAACCTTGTGATGAATATTTCCAGCTTTGTGCTGATTTTGTTGTGATGCAAGCCTCATGCTGAAGATTTCCAGATTCATGTTGATGTTGTTGTGATTCCAGCCTCGTTATGAAGATTTCCAGTTGTGTGTTGATGTTGTTGTGATGCCAGCCTCGTGCTGAATATTTCCATCTTCATGTTGATGTTGTTGTGATGTCAACCTCGTGCTGAATATTTCCAACTTCGTGTTGATGTTGTTGAGATGCCAGCTTCATGCTAAAGATTTCCAGCCTAGTGTTGATGTTGATGATGCCACAGCCTTCGTGTTGTGATATTGTTGTTGTTGATGATGATGATGTATTAGTGTTATACTAATCCGTGTTGATGCAGATGATAATGATTCCATTCCAACTACATGTTGTGGATGATGATATTGATGATGATTAAAACTTCTAATGATTTATAGATATGTCAGCCAATGTTCCAGATGATGTTGATGATTGTTTCCCTCTCTCTCTCCTGATGATGTTGTAGAATACCCTTCTTGTTAAGGGGGAGTGTTGAAATATTGTAACTGCAAAGAGTATTCTATTTATTATTGAGTTATTATTCATTATATCAATCCCCTTTTGTGTATTGATCATGTCGGTCATTGTAATTGACCAAATCCCCTTTTTTGGATCAGTCAAACCCTAAATATATTGTGAAAACTGAGAATTTGACCCTCGGGCTAATTAAAGTGGTTTTAACCACTAAGAGACAAGTTGGCCCTGGCCAGTGAATAGACACATTTTCAGCACCTGCCAGTTTGTATAAATAAAGGAAGTCAGTGCCTCATTATCTCACTCACTCATTCGCTCATCCAGTGCGCAAGTTTGGTAGCTGCAGTTGGAAGAAGAAGGAAGAGAGAGGTGCATTCCTCAGTGTTGGATACTCTCTAGTGTTTTGGTTTATTGTCTTGGCATTGTATTGGCTATCTATATTAAGGAAGTTTTTTTTTGGGTTTTCTCCCCCATGAAGGTTTCCCAGGATAACTTTTGTGTATCTTGTGATTGTGTTTCTCTCAGTGATCCTATCTATGTTATGGTTATCTAGTAAATTTTATGGTTATCTAGTAAATTGAAAAGAAACCTAATAATATCTTAAACCTTAACACAAAGTTCGAGTCTACCTCGTTGTTCTTCTTTTCCACCCTCTTTTTCCTTTGACTATGGTAGTGATGGGTTTAGAAATTCCTACAAAATATCCCTAGATTATTAATTCTTCATATTTAATGCCATGGATGCTTAGCAATAAACACTCAAGTAGAGAATTTATATTGTTTTCTTTATTTACATTTTTTTATTAATTTTGTTTTGCTTTTCTAGTGGTAATTTTTTATTCTCGTGCATTTTTTGTAGTGCATTAGTTGTGTTAGAAACATTGGTGTATATGTAAGTTTTAAACCTTTGAATTAAATCATTGCATACAGATTCTTAAGAAAAACAAAAATTAATCAATGGCTCATACACATATTACACAAAGATTTACACGGGAAACCCTTAACTAAGAGAAAACCAATCTTCCTTGGTGTCGCACCTGTCAAATATTAATTCTATTAATTTCACCATTCACAACACAATATATACAATATTTTAGGTATTTTGCAGCTACCAAAACCCTAATCCCTTAATCTAGGATTAGTTTAGAAAACCACTAAAAATAGCAAAAATTGTTAAAATAACAAAAATCGCCCAAAAAAAATATGGGGCTCTGACCTGACCACCCACGCCCACCCCCCCACAAACATGCAAAGAATATAATGCATACCCAACATTATCCCACTTGTTGTTTATTTTCATACAGGGGGTCTCAGGATTACATCGCAAAAAACCCAGGGAAACAATTCCCATTGTTTCTCTACACCAAGAGAACTTCTCAGTGCTCACAGACTTTGCCAACGAATTTGCAACATTCTTCAAAGTGTCAACCTTCTCCAACAACACCTTCTTTTATTCAACCATATATCTCACAAAGTGATGTTGAACATCAATGTGCTTTGTGTTTGAATGATAAGCGAGGTTCTTTTCTAGGAATATTGCACCCTAATTGTCACAATCTAATCTTACTGCTTGTTGTACCAACCCAATACCTGAACACAATCTTTGTAACCACACCACTTCCTTGCTTGCATGTGTGGTTGCCATGTATTTAGCTTATGTAGTTGAGAGTGCCACTATAGTTTGTCTTTTTCTCATCCAATTGATTTGTCCTCCAAATAAGTTAAGCAAATACTCATTTGTAGATATTCTACGATCCAAATCTCCATCCTAGTCTACATCAACAAACCCGTGTATGTCCAACACTTTGTCCAATCCCAAACTTCCTTGGTAACAAAATCCATAAATAGTAGTGCCACGCAATTACCTGAAAACCCTCTTTACTGATGTCCAATGCTCCTTCCCTGGTTTTGACATATACCTACTCAAAAATCCCACTACATGTGCATTGTTTGGTCTAGTACAAACCATTTCATACATCAAACTACCAACCACACTAGAATATAGAACATGGGACATGTCCTCTTCCTCTTCATGTGCCTTGGGACATTGATCTGCAGATAAATTTGCACCTATAGGAATAGGAACCTTGACCAGTTTACTTTCCTGAATATTAAATCTTTGCACTATCATCTCAACATATTTTCTTTGATTCAACTAGAGTTTCTTATTTGCATGATCTTTTTTAATCTCCATTCCAAGAATGAAGTTAGAAGCACTGATATCCTTCATGTCAAATTTGGAGAATAGCTGCAATTTCACCTCCTTGATAACATCCATGTTATTTACTGCCAACAACATGTCATCGAAATACAACACTTCATAAATAAAGTGATTACCAATCTGCTTGGAATATACACAGTGGTCAACCTTGCTTCTCACAAATCTCATGTTGAACTTATGCTTATACTAAGCGGGGGGGGGAGTGAATCAATATAAGATACATTTTAATTTATTTAACCATTCACCAATAATTCATTAGCTAAGAAACAATGATCACATATAAACTTAAATCATAATGCACAAAATTTAACAAGGAAACCCAATCAGGAGAAAACCAAAAACTTATATTTATAAATGTTTGTAGGAACCAACATATTGTTAAAAATATTGTATGTACCAACCTACTAGGGACACCAATATCCTTAATGGAGCACCAACTCAACAATATGTAGGCACCAACCTACTAGAGACACCAATCTCCTCAACTAAGCACCAACTCAACAAGATGTAGGCACCAACCTCCTAGAGACACCAATCTCCTCAACTGAGCACCAACTCAATAGAATTGTATAGACACCAATATAATATCCTCATACACAGAATACTTCTTATTTAACCTGCATGCTTCATTTCATAGAAAATCCTTCAAACCCTAGTCACATGTAGCCTTCATGCCCTAACGATCCTCATAGCATCAATGTAATCACTAACAGAAACATCCACTAACAGTAACATCCACTGATGGAAACATATACTAACGAAAACATCCATTGATGGTAACATCCACTAACAACAACATATACTAATGGAAATATCACAACCTCAAACTAGTGCACACAATAGCATCACAGACCTTCATTCCTCCATAGTGCACCTTGAGAACAAGAAAGACCTCAAGAAAATCCCTTAGACTTCTCTTGCACACCTTTAGATATAAAAAAGGCACCCCATATCCTTTAGCGCACCTAAGATCACTTTTTTGCACCTCATACTTGATATCTTGTTTGGTTGCACTACAAATGCACACATATATCCTGTATTTATAGTAATTATGTCCCCACTTTTAGGGCCGATCTAAAAAGACTAGCTGAACTGACCTCAATTTTATGGTTGGGTTGTTGGATGGAAAAATCCATATCTCCTTATTCCTAGGAAGTTAGAGGGAATGCCAGATATTGTTGGAAAGGTCATGGAATAAGATTTCCAACCATATAACTTGTGCTCCCATTTGAGTTAGGTATGTAGGGTAAAAATGCCTTCAAAGAAAGGGTATCCAAACTAGCCATCAAAAATCCAAAAGTGATACTTTCAACAATCTTCATCTCGTAATCTTTGTCTTGGACATCCATAGGCTTGTAATATTTATCTTGGACATTTGTAGTCTCCCCCTATATTTGAAATCAATGACGAATTGTAATATTTATCTTGGACATCAGTAGGCTCCCCTTGTCTTTAACATCAATGACAACAATATTTACAACAATCTCTCCCTTTGTCATTGATGTAAACCCTTAGTCAATTCTATAATAATCCCCATGTCTGCAACTCTCCTTGTGTATGCAATTCTTCCTATGTCTGCAACTTCTCCCCCTTTAACATCAATGGCAAAGGGTTGTTCCCCTTGATCTTGTGCTTCCCTTTACCAACAAGATGAGAGATATATCAATCCCATTCAACATTTTTCTCCTTTGACTTTATCGAGTATATATACATCTCTTGAGGTTTTGTTTGTATTTGACACTAATCTTCCTGAAGATAATTTCCTTATCTCACACCCTTTAGAATGAAATGTGAGGTTGTGATCTTGATCACACATTTGGATGACACTTAGAATATTATGCTTTGACCCTTTAACATACAAAATGTTTTGTCTCAGTATTTCCATTATCAAGACTCACGGTATCTTTTCTAACTATCCTTGCAAAAGCCTTAACTCCAAAAGTAACATTGCTTCATTTTTCTTCCTTCAAGGTGAAAAATTTGGTATTGTCCATTGTCATGTGTTTTGAACATCCACTGTCAATGTACCAATGCTTCCCTTATTTTGAGCATAAAGTGCAAGTCCACATTCTTCCTTCTTTGGTTCTTCTTGCTTTCTTTTCCACACCCTAGTGTATTCTTCTTTATGCTTGGTAAGAACATCTTCTTCCTTGTTTTGTTTAGGAGACTTTATTATGTTGCTTCTTCATCCATGCGTTATGCGCCCATAGTTATTACACTTATAACATTAAGTATCAAGTAGAGAAACAAATGAATTGTATTTTTTGTTAGCAAACCCATGAGAAATTTTGGTTTTGTTGTTCACATAATCATCCTTTGAGGTTTTGTAAGAACCTTTATTTCTATCTCTCACATTATCACTTCTTGCATAAACTCTACAATCTATTGCTTTATGACCAAAATTATTGCAAGAAAAACAATATCCATGAAAAAGATTTTGGTACCAGATTGTGAAAGGTCTTCATGGTGGAACAACTCTTTTGAAATCATTCTTGTTTTTCTTGTGAGAAGAATCGGGTTTTTGTTGGTCATCATTTCCTTTCCTATTGTTGCTTTCATTGTTGGTGGAGCATTTGAGAATATTAGCATAACTTTCAATATTTTCTTCATTTTCTTTTTCGGATGGCTTTGTGACTTTAATGCTTGCATCTCCCTCGATGGTCTTTTGTTTATCGTTGTAGTCGAGACCTTTCTTGATGAATGGTGACTTTTGGAAACTGAGAATACTATTTAATATTTCAGTGCTCTTTCCAAACTTCAAGCTTCTATTAAACTGATCAGTTGTTTTCTCTAGGTCCTTTCTTTAGGAAAATATTTTAGTTTCTAGCTTCTCGTAATTTTCTTCATTTTCTTTCAGTTGACTTCTCACCACTTCTTCTATCCTCTTTGCCTCTTCTAGTTGAGTCTTCAAGATAATAAATTTCTTCTTTGTTTCCTCAAGATCATGATCCTTCTTTTCTTGTTTCTACAAATGTTTCTTCTACTTTATAGTATCTTCCCTGAGTCTGTCTATCTCTTCTAAGACACTAATGCGTTATGCTTCAAGATTCACTTCCCCATCAATGTCTTATTCTTATGAATCTTCATTTTATTCATCAACATGTTTTTTTTTCCATGGTTATGGAGAGAGATTCTTCTTTATCATCAGTATCTTCCCTTTCTTTGAATTTTCCAGATCCTCCTTTTATCTTTCTCACAACTTGTGCTTCTTTTGTCTCTGACTCACAAAAGAAACAATCATCGGATCTCTCTTCATAAATGTTTTGTAGCTTGTCCCAAATATATTTAATTGTACACTTCATTACCTTGACAATTTCATAATCTGGTAGGCCACTCAAGATGACCTCTATTTCTTTTTCATTGTTTTCACTTGACTCATTCCCAGCTTCATCTGTATAACCTGTTATGACTGATTCCTAAATACCAAACCCTAGGGCCTGAAAATATACCTTCATTCCTATACTCCATGTTGCATAGTTTGTTCCATCGAACAAAGGAGATTTGTTTGTAAGGAGAGCTTCCTTACAATCCATGTGTTCAGGATCTGTCTTCCAATGGTTAAATTATTTCTTAAGGAATCTGCTCTGATACCAATTGTTGAACTTATACTTACACTAAGAGGGGGGATGAATCAATATAAGATATGTTTTAATTTATTTAACCATTCATCAATCATTCATTAGTTGAGAAACAATAATCACATATGAACTCAAATCAGAATGCACAGAGTTTAACAATGAAACCCAATCGAGAGAAAACCATAAAATTATATTTATAAATGTATGTAGACACCAACCTACTATTACAAATATTGTAGGAAACAACCTATTGGACACATCAATCTCCTTAATTGAGCACCAACTCAGCAAGATGTAGGCACCAACCTCCTGGAGACACAAATCTCCTCAACTAAGCACCAACTTAACAAGATGTAGGCACCAACCTACTAGAGATATCAATATTCTCAATTGAGCACCAACTCAATAAGACATGTATAGACACCAATATAAGATCCTCATACACAAAGTACTTTTGACTTCACGTGCATGCTTCATCCCACAAACAATCATTTAAACCCTAGTCACATTTAGCCTTCATGCCCTCGTGATCCTCATAGCATCATTCCCATAATGTAATCATTGAAGACAATATCCACTGATGACAACGTACACTGACAAAAACATCCACTTACAGCAACATCTACTAACAACAACATCACAACCTCAAAAAAGTGTGCACGACAACATCACAAACCTTCAGTCCTTCATAGTGCACCTTGAGAACAAGAAAGACCTCAAGAAAATCCCTTAAACTTCTCGTGCACACCTTTACATCCCAAAAAGACACCCCAGCTCTTTTAGCGCACCTCAGATGACTTTTGTGCACCTCAAACTTGATCTCTTGTTTGGTTGCACTACAAATGCACACATCTATCATGTATTTATAGTAATTATGTCTCCACTTTCATGGTCGACGTGTAAAGATTGCTTGAGCCAAACTCAATTTTATAGTTGGGTTGTTAGACGAAAAAATTCATATCTCTTCATTCCTAGGGAGTTAGAGGGAATGTCATATATCGTTGGAAATGTCTCGAAATAATATTTTAAAACATATAACTTGTGCTCCCATTTGATCTAAGTATGTAAGCTAAAAATCACTTCAAAATAGGGTATCCAAATTGACCATCAAAAATCCAAAAGTAATACTTTCAACAATCTCCATCTTCCAATATTTGTCTTGGACCTCTGTAGGCTTGTAATATTTATCTTGAACATCTATATGATCCCCTTGTATTTGAAATCAATGACGGATTGTAATATTTATCTTGGACATATGTAAGCTACCCATGTCTTTAACATCAATGACAACAATATTTCCAACATCCTAGTCCAAGGATGCATGTGTCAAACTTTTCGTACCACATCCTAGGTGATTTCTTTAGAGACCATATAGTGACTTCTTTAGCTTACAAACTAGCTCTTTCTTTCTCTTCACTGTAAAGTCTTTTGGTTGCTTCATGTAGATTTATTCTTCCAGATCCCCATGTAGGAATGATGTATTTGCATCCATCTGTTCTACTTCAAATCAAAAGCAACAGCAACAGATAAATAAATCTAATAGAAGTTAACTTGGAAACAAGAGAAAAAGTTGCACCAAAAGCAATTCCCTCTACTTGGGAATAACCTTTTGTTACTAACAAAGCTTTGTATTTCTTCATTTTTCCTTATGCATTCAACTTCTTCTTAAACACCCATTTATTTCCTATGGCCTTTCTTCAAGTTGGAAAATCAACTAGATCCCCAATCTCATTCTTATCCAAGGCATCCATCTCTTCAACCATATCCTTCTTCAAGAGTTTATTGTCCTCTGAAACATTGCTTCCTTGACAGTTTTGGGATCATCATCAATAATAGATAAAGAAAAATTAGCACAAAAATCAGGTGGACTATACCCTTTGGTTGTCTACTTTCCCTTCCTGGTTTCCTCAATACTGGGGTATGAGATTCTTCTTCTTTTGCTTCATCTTCTTCTGTTGAGTCAAATTTTGGATCATCCAACTCAAACTCTATTTTCTCAGGTTCTTCTTCCCTTTGTAGGAATTCCAATTTGGGAACATTTTTAACCTCTATAAAAACAACATCCCGACTGTAAACAGTCTTCTTATTTTATGGGTTCCAAAGCTTATAATCTTTCATACCATCTTTATAACTAATAAAGATACAATTTTCATCTTTATTATCTAGCTTACTCTTATTTTCCTTTGGAACATGTACATAAGCATCATAACCAAACACTCTGATATGTTCAAGAGAGAGTTTCTTACTAGTCCGTGCCTCATGCAGAGTTTTTTCCACCAACACTGATGAGGGTGATCTATTTACTAGGTAATATGCAGTACCTACTACCTCTGGACATAATTCATGTCCTAACCCGGCACCTCTAAGCATGCTCCTTTCTTTTTCCATCAATGTCATCTTTATCCTTTTTGCAACCACGTTCTATTGAGGTGTGTATGGAGTAGTCTTATGCCTTGTTATACCGCACTTCTTACAGAACTCTTTGAATTCATTCTCGTAGAATTCTCCACCATTATCTGTCATCGACACCTTTATTTTTTTCTCTATCTGATTTTCTACCAGAGTCTTAAACTCTTTAAATTTATCAAATGCCTCAGATTTCTTCCTAAGAAAATAAATGCATATTCCTTGAGAAATCGTCTATGAATGAAACATAATACACATATTTACCTAGTGGTGGAACATGCACAGGTCTGAAGACATCATTGTGTATCAACTCTAAGATCCCCTTTCCTCTTGTAGCACCAAATGGGATTCTTACTCGATTTTGTTTACCATATATACAATGTTCAAAAAAATCAAAATCCAAGGTGCAATTAGGCATACCTTCAACCATACCTTTATCGTGTAGTGTTTGAAGACTCTTTTCTCCAATATGTCTTAGTCTTTGATGCCACAGCATGATCTTCTTTCCAAGGATAGTATGGATCATGTCTTATTTATTTCTCTACTCAGGTACAATAGAATTGTTACACCAATTAGTATAAGTGCTTCCCAGCAACTTGTATATAGTTCCACACCAAACTCCCCTCATCAACACCATTGTTCCTCGTACCATTTTGTAAGTTTCATTCCTAATAAAGTATCCACACCTGCATCATCCAACTTACTTATAGATATTAGGCTCTTGGCTAGATTTGGAATGTGCGGAACTCTAGGGAGACTTATAATCCTTCCATCTTTTAGCAACAACTTAACTCTTCCACGTTCTATGATTTTGGTTGTCGAGTCATCTCCTAGGAAGACATCACCACCATCATACTTTTCATATTCGTGTAACCACTCCCTATGATGAGTCATATGAAATGATGCACCTAAGTCAATCAATCATGCACCATAATCGACATGTGTACCTGAAGAATCCATGTAAACAACACCTCCTTCTGTGGAGGTTTTCTCCTATGTGTAAGAGGCATCATCATATCCATTTTCTTTATCAACCTTCTTAGCCCTGCAATCTTTCTTATAATGCCCAGCTTTACCACACTTCCAGCATTTCCTCAAATATTTTCCTGGAGATTTAGATCTACCTCTAGATTTAGATCTCCCCCTCAGAGAATTATTTGTATTCCTATCTTGGGGACGACCTCTTACAAATAAATCATTTGTTCTCTAACTATCCATGTTTTTCCGCCTCATCTCTTCCAATAAAAAGGATGCAACTACATCCTCATACTTCAATGTAGATTGAGTGGTACTACCAATTGCTACAACCAAATTATCCCAAGAGTCTGGCAAAGAACATAACAAGGTAATACACTTATCTTCTTCTGCAAGCTTAATATCAACATAGACAAGTTGACTTACCATAGTATTGAAGGAATATAGATGTTCTATCATAGAATCTCCATCTTCCATCCTACAATGATACAACTTCTTTCAAAGAAACAACTTGTTTACCAAGGACTTTGACTGATACAAATTCCCCAACTTTTTCCATAGTTCCTTGGCTATAGATTCTCCTGACACATTCAGTAACAATGAATCTACCAGGTAGAGACGAATCATACTCCTTTCTCTTTTATCCATCTTGTCCCAATCTTCTTTCAACATACAAGTAGATTGAGTACTAGTAGTTTGTGTACCAGTAGGTTGTGTACCAGGATCCACAATGATCCATTATTCTTTGTCTACAAGAAGGTCCTCCATCTTGACCTTCCATATCTTCAATCTTTCACTGTAACTTCTCAATATCGATTCTAGAATTGCTTGTCATTCTCTTTCAACACACGAATCACCACTGCAAAGCTCCCATTGAACCCAGGTTTATCACAGACCCAAGATAAACTTGATCTATCAAGACCGAGCCAAAACTTCAACAACAAAGACATCCCTCTGAAGCCAAAAATATGCTCTAATACCACATGTAAGTTTTAACTTGTGGAGTAAAGAAATTCATACAAATTCTTAAGAAAAACATAAATTAATCAATGGCTCATACACAGTACACAGAGATTTACATTGAAAACCTTTAACTGAAAGAAAACCAATCTTCCTTGGTGTTGCGCCTCTCAACTCTTCATTGTATTAATTTCACCATTCACAATACAATATATAAAATATTTAAGTATTTTTCAACTATTAAAACCCTAATCCCTTAATCCAGGATTAATTTAGAAAACTGTTAAAAATAGTGAAAACCACCCAAAAAAAATCTTGCCCCGAAGTCAAAGGTTTTGCCTAAGCAAGGCGTGGCCAATCCTAGCCCCCCCTTGGGCACGTACATCATCAAGTGGTGTGATCATCAAATCTAGTGCACATGCAAAGAATATAATGCATACCCAACAATTGAACCATGTGTATTTCACCACAATACATCACTCTACAATGATGCATCTAAGAAACTCTACTACACCACAAAAAACATGAGAAAACATGTTTAGTTTTCCACAATGTAGTGGTAGTAACATCACACACCAAATGATGTGTCAATAGTTGGAAGCACAAAATAAGGTATTGATGATTACTCATAACCAACTATGTTTGTACATAATTGGTGTGTTAGTTTTAGTGGCGTGCACTACAATTGTTGTGCATGTTAATGTGATGGTGCAACATTAGCAGTGTGTCACTACATGAAACACACCAAACACACACAAAGGTATGGAGGCATAATGTGTCGATATTTTGTATGAGCATTGTATCGTGCAATGTAGTGAACAATCGCCATATGGTCACAATGTGCCATTATGGTGGCAAGCCTTTGACAATCACTACTCACATCCACAAAGTGCTTATTAGAGTAGGGCACACCATTGATGTGGCAGATGTCAATGTAATCGTCCCATATATATGGTTCACCTCACAAATCAATACACCTTGAATGTGTGAGGTAGTTAGACATGCCTTCCCACCAAGACCGTATCATTGATGTGCTTTAAGTATTGGAACACACTAGTGCATCGTATGAAAACCTCAATACATGGGTGCCCACTATGCCATTATTCATTGTTTCCAGATGGTGCACTACAGTGTCCATGTCTTTGTTAAGCAATCAACGACATCAATATGCTTTAATAGAAATAGAGCATAAATATGTCTAGTTATCTTTGTTTCAATGAATGTAGGTATAATATAATTTATTAGTCCATTAATATTTAAATTATATTCAAATTCAAATGTATTTGTTATGTCAAGCAACATCATGCAACCTCTCAACTTAATTATACCATAGTGAAGGAGTGGATTGTACAAGAGAAATCCTCAAAGCTCATCGATGATTCTACATGTCGATGGCAACATCTCTAAAGGTGAGGAACAATCTCATGTAATTTTGTATTCAACATTGGGGTCAACACCACTAAGATTTCAAAGTTATCAAGTATCATCAATTCTCACCATCTAAGAATGATAGACATTTCATTATAGAATTATCTAACAGGTGACATAATGCTCCCAATAACCTAGTGGTGTCTTTGAACGTTGTTATAGAAAACACATTTATAATACGTGGTAAAGTATATCATAAATAATATCTAAACTAATTATGTATACACTTTTATTACAATCGTGATTTTAAATATAATTTTCCTTTAAATTCCATTCATCTCCCTCGACCTCCTATTTTAGCTCTATATTTACTATAACACTACTCTATCAAAACCTCAAAGAATTAACTTATTGTGAGCCCCAAGGGTTAACTTAAATGTGAGATATCTCCCTCAAAGTTGGAGAGGTCATAGGTTCAATTCTCTTGATCCCCTTGGGGTTAGGCTTCGTAATCAAGGTTGACTATTTACCCCATTTACCATCCATGGATCATGAGTAAATACTTGGGAAAAAAAAAAAAAAAAAACTTATTGTCGAGGATATCCATAGTTAAATCCACATAATATGATCAATATGTACAGTATTCCAATTATATCCATGGAAAAGTTTTGATTCTAAAAGTGATATAGTAGCCTCTAATAGAAGGATTTCTTTTGCATGCCCTCTTGCTCCATTATATTCTTCAACATATGTTTTTTATTGTGATTTTGTTTTTCTTGTTTTATTTTTTAATTTTTTTCCCAGATAGTTAAATGGATCTTGTAAGATTTGTGGAAGTCGGGCTTGTGATAGTACTCACTAGGGTTTGATTTCCCAAGTGGAATGCTTTCTTCTCATGAGTTGGTGCACCCATGTAAAAAGACTAGACAATAGTGAAAGCCACCGTGAACATTAAATAGAGCAAGAGATCAGACATCATTAAGTCTTGAATGATGTCCCATCTCTAATAGGTGGTGGACATTCAAATACATTAAAATCTAAAAAACACCTAAAACACATTTCAATGTTTATATTTAAGTCAAAATTTGGGGATATTGTATGTTAATTTTAGATGTCTAAGACTATAGAATGATAATAAAACTCCATATTTGGATGTCATTGGTAAATTATGTCCATATTTGATGAAAAATTGGTAATAAAATTTCTTCATGATTTTATTTTATTTTTGTAATTGAATTAATATTATATTGAGAAATTGATTGAATTTGACCAACTTATAATGAAGAAAGATGCTAGCTTCATTCATAGTCATCCCACATGAACTAGAGAAGCTAAGATGCTAGCTTGGGCAAGACTAGACTCCCTTTCCATGATCCACGCAGAATCACAACACAAACCTCAATAGCTTCCACATGGTCAAGGTTTGTGTTCCAGGCTACTCAATCCTTGGCTATAGAAGAGTATCTGCTCGTTGCCCCTTAGAGAAACATCCACATTCCTCTCTACGAGGGTGGTCACACCCCTCTCTACGAGGGTATTCTAGCATGTCCCTAGAGTATCCAAAAGTCAATACTTGGACAGAGGCCAACCTTGGCAAATTTCTCATTCCCCTTCTCTATGAAGGTCTACCTGTGGGATTGCTCATTCCTTCTCTACAAAGGTTTGTTCCTTCTCTACAAAGGTTTGTTCCTTCTCTACAAAGGTCTAGCTATGGGATCCAAAAGAATCTCTTATGGTCCAAAATCTTTCAATGGTATAATACCATGCTACCCATCTGCTGGGCACCATCCATCTACTGGATAGTTTTCATCTTGATCAAAATATATGGGCACCATCCATCTGCTTTTCTAACTGCATCAAATCACGATTCTTCATTTCGAACTCGGAGACATAGCTCCCTCTTGTACCTAACTGATAGTTTCTAATCATCATCCTTGAAGTTCTCTTCTGTAATATCTTGGGTGCCTTCTTGAGTTTGCATATTTCTTTCTTTATGTCTTCATACTGGATCAACCTGCTCCCTCTGCATCTATAAGAACGGTATTGGAGCAACCTATAGTTACCTCCATCTCATCCACTATATCTGAGTATCCATCTTTTTCTTCATCTTGAATATTTTTGTTCTGCATCTTTAGGAGCCTCCTGCTCCTATATGAATATCAGATATTGTCTGGTCTTCACTAATTGTCACCATATCATACGTCCTTATCGTATTGTCTAACTTCTGCAATTTACGGCATAAGTTCTTTCTTCCGAGACTTGTAAACTTACTTACAGTATGCTTTCTTTGTCATTCTCATGAGTGATCATACATGAAATAAATATGTTATCTCTTTCTTCATCCTCTTCTTTGATACTTCCTTCATAAGTCTGCATAGACACTGAAGTAAAATGAGGTCAATTAACATTCTCACAAAAAACTAACTTGTAATGATAAAGTATTAAAGTAAGCAAGATACTAAAAATAAAATACTAAAAATAAACATGAATACTTATCTTTTGTTTTTGTGTGGGGAGGCTTCACGGACTCCACCATTTGTTACCTTTCTTCAAAACTCAAAGTGCATAATCCTTAATTTCTACTAAAGCTTTCTTTGAGGGAGGGGATTCTTCTTCCTTTGCCACATGTGCTTGATGCTTTCGTTTCCCTTTTCCTTGAGGACAATCATAGGAAAAGTGTCCCAACTTTTGACAGTTGTAGCATCTGATCTTTGAAACATCTTTCTTCTTGTCTGGAACTCTTACGGGGTTAGCTTCTTTATTGTTCTTCCTAAAGGAACTTATTTTGTTCTTTTGAGCTGTAAGAGCTTCCTCTTCATCGACAATTAATCTCTTATGTTGGTCTACAAGTCTAGATTCTTCGTGTGTGCAATCTGTCCATAACTTATCAAACTTAGGTAACTTGCTTCTTGCACACATTCCTTGTACAAAAGGAATCCAAAATGTTGGAAACCCATTTAGGGTTGTGGTTACAAGTCTATTGATTTTATAAATTCATGAACTATTAAAGAAAATCTACTAGAGTTTTACCTGGTTGCTCAGTCATTGTTCTCCTTCAGTAGCCATGGTGCACTCAACAGCTCTGCGCAACAGTATGGATGAGGGCGCAACAGCAACAGAGAGAGCCTCTTCAAGAGGAGTGGTTATATAGATAGTGGTAGAGGGTGCATGGCATGTCTACTGCATGCATGTGCCAGCTCTAGACGGATTCCAGATTTCGTAGTTGCTTTTTATTTTAGACATGCACAGTTCATACTTAGATTAGGTGCTTTCTATAGAAGTTAATTCCAGTTTCAGGAAAAGTGCCTTCATGGTGAGGTTGCTCTATTCTAGGTAGGTCTCCATACAAGGTTGGGTGCACTACTCTAGAGGAGTTTGGTTAGGGTTTGACACAGTAATGGACCAGATCACACATGATTCAACGCAGACTAAACAGTATTTAAAATCGCAGCTCAAACATGCTAAACGAAGATCAAAACAAGATCCCAACGCAGGTCAAAATAGTATTAAAATTGCAGCTCATTAAACCCTTTTAAAACACAGACCCATACGCCCCAATGACAGTAAAAACGCAGATCAAATGTAAAATGCCCAACATGCCTACAGTATTTAAAACATCCGTAGTGAATCCCAAGTCTCGGGTCGAACCGGCTCTGATACCATATGTAAAGACCCCTTCGTTATGTCTATGAATAGCGAAGTACAATAGGGATTTTTTTTTTTTTTACCCTAAGAAATAAGAAATTAACAACATCACATAATTCATATCCATGCAAAAACACATGACATCATAACTAAAGTGACCCATGATCAAATATAAACAAACTCTACAATATCATTGCTAAACAAAATTGCAAAATATAATGCCAAACAATCTCATCATATTATCACCAATAACAATAATTTGCCGAATATAAAACGCTTTCTACTTTACCAATAACAATCGTACCTTTGCCTTACACCGCGTTGGAAGACGTCCCGTGCTCCGTGCCACGTCCCACGCTCCGTGCCGCGACCCGCGCTCCGTGCCGCGACCCACTTGCCGACCATAGAAAGCTCACCGGTACCTCCCAGCCACAAAAGGGGATAAGAATATTCTTTGCAGTTACACAATATTTTAATAGAATAATCCTACATGCATAACAATTGTGGGATATAAATGCATGGTTTATAAGGACCTGCTCCAAAGTCTTTGTCAATAGTGATATTGGCTTTAGGATGCAAGTCCCCAATTTGAGTAACGAAATCCTTCCTCTAATATTAACATCACTTAAATTTTCAATGCCATCACTTATTTATATCATCTCTATCTATAGGATATTACAAGCTATTTAACTACAATAATGTATCCCTATACTAAGATTTATTTCCATATTCTACTTCCATTCCTTGTATTAAAAATTATAAAGGCATATATAATATACGAAGGTTCTTCATCTCAAAACATTTCTCCATGGATATCACACTTTGTAGATGGATGCATATCTAACATATAAAGATCTTTCATCTCAAAATTAAGGCTTTCTCACACTTTAAATTTAAATTTTGATTGAGTATCTGTTTCCTTATCCTTGAGGACTTTGAGACTGCAGGCATAAATTCCTGTCTGTAAAGAGACAGACTTATGAGCATGGGGAACTTATCCAACATCCCCTAATTGTTTACTCCCAAAAATAAGGAGGTCTAGGAAATATCCCTTAATGATTTCAGATATTGTTGGATGCATTATATCCAAACTAACACCCATGTGATACTGGTTATCCAAAATATTCTTCCACTAATTCAACATTCCAACCATGAAAAATATTATCTAAAGAGTGTCTGAATACTATAGCATCTGTAAAGTGTTTTCTAGTAAAAGACAATCACATTAACAATTTCAACTTAATAAGTTATTGTACCCTATCTACATTTTAGATATTGTAATATCAATGCAAATAAAGTTCCAGCCCTCGTATTTAAGAATTACTACTTTTATTAAGTGGCATCATAGCCCTATGTTAAATAATCGTTGTTTTTAATTACATAAACATATAAAGACTGACATAAGCATGTCAAATATGCAACATCTGGAATATGAATCCATGACAAGCTCTTTCATCGACTAAATTACGCAATGTAATTGCCTCTCTTAAAGAAGATAACCCTCCCGGAGTCAAAACCTAGTTATTCTGGAGCTCTCTAACACAGTCTTCCCTCATGATCTAATTCCTTATAAACACTTAGTTGTACCAATAAGAAATCACCAATTCCAAAGTGTCTGAATATAGTTTTTTAGGGATGAGATGTAGGACATTGATTTCGCTGACAAAGACTTTGGCCCATTTTACGAGGAACTAATTTATAGCATTATGAAGGGCCTTGTAGATAAAGTCCAGTGTAGAAACATAATGGTTTCCACCATTAAATCTTTTTAATTTGAAAATGACATAAATGACTTAAAATGTCGTATATATACACTGCATGATGGCAGGCAAGAGTTTAAACTCAAACAACTGGAACAATGGAGTCTTCAAGGAGTTCGCCATTTGCACCATAAAGAGCTTTCAAGATAAGCATGGGCTAGAACAATATCTGCAAACAATGATAAAGAAGAACCTGAACCATAATTAGTCCCAAAAGCATTTTTTTCGTGATAGAGAGCTTTGTCGTTTGAAAAAAATTTCATGATAAATATCATCTCTACCAAGATATGTCAGTAGCATTTGATTGTGAAACCACTTTTGCATCTAGTCTTTTTCATCTGACCAGCATTTTTACTTTATTCCTTTTGTCAATTTTATGAACCATGTTAATTGTAATAAATTTAATTGCTACTCGTAAAATGAGCACCATCAAATAAGGTTACCACTATATCGCTACCTAAGTGAATGAGATGTGTAAATTAGTGAGAAGTGTTTGTGGGACAGTCATCGTGAGCTACACTGGTGCATCCACAACACTAAAAAACAGTGCCACAGCCAGATATTCCAATTTCCCAGTTACGAGGATAAACACTCACTGTGCAGTACTGCATTCCACAGTTGTTCGAGATAGGTCTCTTATTTGTTTCATGGAGTTCCACTCTGTATGAAATGATTACCTTCCACTGATTTAAAATTTTGGGAATTTTTACATTTAAATGATTGATGTGTACTCCTTGTAAATCTCATTGTCATGACCAGATGGACCTGACAACAGGGAACTTGGACATTTATCAAACTCGTTCCATTTTTTCTGTGAATTGCTACACATTTTGCAATTTGGTGTACTTGCTCCTTGATGCATATAAGCATCAAAATATGTGTTAACCTAGAAACAATTAACAGAACCATTGTGAACAAAATGAATAAGCTGCTTAGCCGTAGTCACTGATTCTTGCCTCTCATAACCAGAATTTATGGCCTTCATACCATACCATGTTTTTATTTTACATGTTAAAACAACCAAAGCTGGCTGAAATAAAATAAGGGGTGTTGAAACCCACCATGAGAGAACAAAATATAGAACATTACTACTGTTATGACTACCAAAATTAGCATAAAAGAATCATCAACGTACAAATAAATGTTGAAATCCTATTTTTTCCTACATTGCTGGAATGGGCATCAGACAACAATGACAGCAGGGAGCTTCCCTCGCCAAAGCATCATTATCCTTGCAAAGAAAACATCCTGTAAATTAAACACCCTGCAAAATGCACAGGCTGCAGCCCATCACTATTTGCACAAGGACTTGTGTTTTAGACAATGACTTTGAATCTCATCCAACTTGGGAACCAAAAGAACACAGATTTCCTTTGAATCTATGCTTAGAACCAAGTTTAGATTTGAATTTAAATCTACACTCAAGGATGATCATGGAAACGATAGACAAAGATGGTTCACACCACACTCGTATGACCACAACAATCATCTCTTCCAATGATCATATGAAATACAGGATCCTACTGATTTCAAGTGATATGAACTGAGTCCCTGCCAGGATATATTAAAATAGCTTAACAGAACAAAGAATGACCTGTTCTTACTTGTGGAGCACATTTTTTGTGATTTCCAATTCCATTTGTATTAATGGACTAAAATGTCCAATAGCAACTACATGAAATACCTGAAAACACTGAAAGATAACCACAAATGAGCTGTGAGCAACAGATGTATTTCTAGCTTTTAGCAGAGACAGCAGGAATCATTACTATATACCTCAACATAGTGACACCTCATGTTGCCGTTAGAATATCCAGCCAAGCTCGCTAGTGAATTTTTTTTACAATAATGTGACAACCATCCAAAAATGTAGCACAACCCAATAGACTATAAGACCCATCCTTGCTGTAGGTTGTCGCATTAGCATACGCCCACCAGAAACCCTGGTTCATAAGACATTTATTTCCAGCTTTGTCAAAGCATGAAATAAATTGAAAACAATTTCATTCAAATGCAAGAAAATATCTTTAAAAGGTTACCAGATCCCGTCAATCCGGTCTGCTAGTGATCTTGTAGACTTTGGAATGATCCCAGTTGATGTGAGTGACTTGAAAACATGACCTGCCACAATCAACAGAGAATGAATGTAGTAAGGTATTGCTAGTATTAATCTTGAACTTGTATTGCACAGTGAGCAGAGAACAATAATTTTAACAGTATAAAGATCAAGTCCAAAAAACCTTTCTCGTCATCTTCACGGTCTGAAGTTGACTTATCAGAGTCCATGTCTATATTAAGTGCAAGATGATCACTAGAAGCCTTGCGTGTACTACGGACATGGGGTGCCACAGGAACTGAAGAAAGTGAATTATTGCTTGATTGTCCCTGCCATGAATAGAAAGACACAATACTTCAGAATTCAAAGGGAAAAACAGTGACAGCCAAAACACCAACAGAGAGAGAGAGAGAGAACTTAGCATGGGTATTTTATAGTTGTCGGGAGACCAAAAATATGCAACTTATTTGTAGCAACATGCAACTGCATTGACAAGCGCACAACACATGCAAACCATCCTCCAACAAAACCCCAAAATACCCAACAGAAAAGACAACATACCAACAAGAGAGAACTCCTATGCTTTAATAAAGATGTTGACATTTTGGAACTCTCAAACAAGTTATGAGGCAGATTTTGGAGTTTCAACGTAGCACATACATTACAGTAAAGTAGATGTTTAATGGTTGTCAAAGAACGAAGATATAAGCTATGAAACTTCATAAAAAAGGCTGGAAACTATATTATAATGTATACATTAGTACATGCACATCATACAATGAAGGAAACACAAACAATTGCAGAAGAATGTTTCCAGATCCTAACTTAACATCTACATGCAAGACCCTTCCATCCACAAGAGGAACTCCCTTCTACCTCTCAGCAACAACCTTGCTAGAAGCAACCATCACATAATTGATGAAGTCCTTGGAGTTTCAATGTTGGATAAACAGACACAAGAAGGCAGAAGATAATTTATCTTATAGTTGGCAAGACAGAAAACTGAGCTATATGGCTTTACTGTAACAGCTTGCTATTAAAAATTTTGAGAAAATTCCTTCTATATTTGGAAAAACTTGTCTTCAGTCTGAACTGTAGATGTCATCACCGATGCAGCCAAACATAATAAAATAGTATGATGGGCACCTAACAACATGGTTGACCAGATACAATGACCTTACTGAACCATTACATTGATTTATATGGCTCAACTAGCCCCTTTGAACCCATAGGACACAATGGAGGGATCATCTTGTATGTCATACACGTAGTATGTTGTGCTAGGGGCACAACATTACTCCCCTCCTTGAGAGCTTCGCCTTTGAAGTGTTTAGATGATACCAAGTCATAAGACTTACTCATATTTTTGCTCACTTGTTTCCATGCTTAATTATCCATCCATCCATATTTAACTCTTATTGATGTCGCTGATAGTCTGATATCACATAGTTGGTTTTCCTTTGATTCCGTGTGTTGTCATCATTTTGCCAATTTGTTGTAATTGTTGATTTTGCTGTACACATACTCCTCGACTTTTGGTTGGTTTTTCCATCTATTTCCTTGAATGTGCAAAAACTGATGTGCACTTTCCTATCTTAGTCATAGATTTTCTTGGTCACGAGGATGTTAATACAGTTCTGCCATTGATGGCTTTGCTTTGTTGTTCACAAACTTATCATCAATCTTCTTTGCCAATACCAAACATACTCAAGCCTCTATGTGTGATTTTCTATTGTACTTGCTTTCAAGACAATACTGTCGTATTTTCCCTTTACCTCCTCACACTGGAGCTCCACTTCTTCAAGTATTTTCCAGTGAACTTTGGTCTTCTCTTCCTTCTTTTCAAGTTGAAATGTGATACTATCCATCAATTTACTTCATCCTTCTTTTACTCTTGTTTGCATTTCTAATTTCACTTCATCTCTTTTTAAGGCTTCTTCAATCTTCTTCCATATTTCCTTTTCCATTGTCCTGGTCATCCCTTCATCTATGAACTTTGATTCTACTTCATGTAGATGCGTTTTTGCACTCTTAACTTTGCTAAGAAGGGATTGATTATGATTATGCAACCCTTTATCCTGTCATCTCTCCTTGCAAGTTCTTCCTTTGAGTCATCGTTGTCCTCCTTCAATTTGCTTGCCTTTACTTCTCTTAAGCTCTTAACCTCATTTAGAAGTATTTGATTAAAGATCTGCAATTTGGAAAACAGATCATCTTTCTTTTAAGTTCTTCCTTGGCTTCTCTCAAATCATCTCTAATTTTCTGCATATTTTCCTCCATTTTTGTTTCCATTGTCCATCTATTTGAGAAGGCCTTTTCAAATTACCACCAATGATAAGCTTTATCCTTCAAATATCTACTTATCAAAATATATTCTTCTAATTTTCCCTTATAATATACAATCATTCACTAGGATCAATGCAATCTTTATCTCCATTAAAATCTGGGATTGCCATCAGTTCTTGCTTCAAACAATTGGGGCTTTTTAAGAACCCATTACATCCATAACCAATATCTCTATAAAGGATGGCCAAATTTATCACAAATTTCACATAAATATTCTCCTCAATTTCCACTTCCAAATGCCTCTTGAAAGCCCTAATTATACCAATCAAAAGTTATGACAAGCTTAAGCTGACCTATTGTTTCAGACCCCTCTATGGAAACCAGTATACAGGCCAACCTTATACTTGTTATATCCCTAAGGATTTTGCTGCAATTTTGGTGAAATTTTATCTTGTAACAATCAGAAATATATTCTCCCCAATGCACTTGGTCTCACTCAATTTGGATCTGCCAAGGTGAAGTTATGCCCAATTTACCAGACCCTAATACTTTTCCCCAATGCACTTGATCTCACTCAATTTGGATCTACCAAGGTGAGTTATGCCCAATTGCCCAAACCCCACTACTTTTAGCCTTTCTTCAGAGAGAAAACTTATACAGATTGTAGCTCCTTCATTTGTGCACCAAATAATCTGAAATTTTGACTTGTAACACCTTTGGATGCTTTCTTCATATGAATCAAGTCACATTGAATTTGGATTAGGGAATCTTAATGATCTGTAAACTGCCATGGATATTCCACTAGAACAGCTTGTCACAACAGATCTTATAATATTCTGAAATCTTAGATTCTGTAGTCTAATTTTCATTAGATCCCAGATTAATCGATTACTAGCTTTGCTTTTTTTTCGATGAAATAACTTGCTGGAAACCCCTGAGTACTTCCCCACTTCGCAGATGGTAAACAAGGTAAACCATCCACCCTGATTATGGGGCCTAACCCCAAGGGGGAACAAGAGATTTGAATCCATGACCTCCTCCTCTGGAGATAGATCATATCTGGCTCAAAACCACTTGAGCTAACCCTTGGGGCTAATTACTAACTTTGCTTGAATTTATGAAAATAACTAAATACGAAAATGAAAAAACAAGCAAAAATATACACACCATCCACACAATTGAACACAATATGTATCTTGGGAAACCAATACGAGAGAAAACCCAGCTACAAGGTGAGGCTTATGCTCTGCTCTCTTTTCTTCAGTTATGGAAAGCAAGTACAAAGAAAGAGGCACTCATTGTGGGGTTTACTTTGACACTGTGGCTAGAATGACTACTACAGAAGCCCTACCTCCTCTATTATTCTCTCAAAATACCACTCCTTGGATGCTCTACTCAACTATGGAACAAGTATAATACAAAAGAATGGAACTCCTTCTCCTCCTAGCAGCCCAGTATTTAACATAGCCTGAGAGTCGTCTAGGGTTAGGGTTTTGACCTCCTCAACCCTCAATTAGTGATAAGGTTTGGATCTTCTAGAATCTTCTCCAAATTCCACGTGGCTAGCCCCATATGTTTGAGTAAGGGGGCATCCACTCATACCATGCTGGTCAACAAGGTAGGTCAACTTGTGGAAGGCATAATTTCGCATACAAGCTCTGATTGAGGCATGGTTTGTACCATTCGAAAGGTCTTGGAGTGTAGAACATTGTCAAGGGTGTGGGTGCAAGTTTTGGATACTGTAACCACAAAAAATGTCATTTAATGCCTCAAGATAGCTTTGGAAGGTTTCAAATCCCAATTTTCCAAACTGGGACTTGCCACTAAAATGGCCCTGCAAGCCGATTCATCCAATTTTTCCCACCCAAAAAATACCAAGATAGATGACAAATTATATGATTATCCAATCCGAATAACTTAAAATATTTCAACCTATTTCACCTGACTATTTTTTGGAAGATTTCACATATGAACCCTACCTTGCATGGACCATATGTCCTGGGGATTCTCACTAATTTTTTAAGATTTTGATATGAGATACTACTAGGTGTCTTCTTTCTAGAAAATCAAGCAGGACTTAATTTGGTGTTTGGAACCAAAAGATATGCAGTTTATTACAAATCACCACTTTTGGTAGCTCACCAGGACTATACTTGAACCCCAACTTGAACAGGTTGTATCTCCTAGATTCGTGTGCCAATTCTGCTGAAATTTAACCATACATACTTGTAAATGGCTTCTTTCCAAAAAACAAGGCAGCACTCAGTTTGGATATCCCAATCAAAAGTTATAGCTCCAGGACAGAAAGGTACTCCTTGAAAGTGTCGCTCTAAGAATCCCCTGCTCTTATACCACTTGTTATTTTCCATTTGGGGCAAAACATAAAGAATGGCTATACCATTTTAAGTCATCCATGATCAATGGCAATCATTGAACAATCACTTCTCTTGTATTTTTTGGATTTTCAGATTTAAGACAATTAATACCTATGTTGGGTGGCAGGGTGCCCCTGTTTACCTTTCTAGGGCAAGCAAAGTAAAAATTTCAAGAATCTGTAGTTTATTGCAAATTCAAAAATTTTACCTTGCAAAAAAGTTTACCAGACCTAGTCCCTGTGAACTTCAACCTTAGGGCTGATCCGAAATATTATTTTACAGCAGCAAACAGTGGACAATATTTCATCTCACTTCAACCCAACGCAAACAGTGGACAATATTTCATCTCACTTCAACCCAACACACTAGGCAGTCCAAGAGAAAAGATATCAAACATATGCCAACAAGTTCCAACCCTTACGGCACACTTTTCCAAGCATAAACCAGATCTGAAATCACTTTAATTACTACAAATTTTTTTCTACATAAAAAAATGTAAATTTTCGTCAGACAGCGAAAATTACATGTTTCAGGTGCATAAAGCACTTCATAAGAGGTCTTCCCCCCAGTTATACCTGTCACCAAAGTTCTTCAAAATTAAAAATCTAATAGATATTATCCCCTAGCACTCATAAAAACTGAGAGAGGAAAGTAGCCTCTGTTCTAAATATAGATTGTCCACTCAAAAAATACATCAGGAAGACAACTAATAGATATTATCCCCTAGCACTCATAAAAACTGAGAGAGGAAAGTAGCCTCTGTTCTAAATATAGATTGTCCACTCAAAAAATACATCAGGAAGACAATTCTACAACTTCCGTCATGAACCCCTAGCATTAAAAAAAGCTGATACATCCCAAGCCAAAAACAAAAAACATAGCATATAAACAGAGACTTTAGATTGACTGAAGAGTGTCCACAGAAATCCATTTCTGAACTCAGTGAGAATCATCTGGCCTTCCTAAATATGGAGTCCCTTTTTTAATAGTTTGTCAGCCACAGTATCGAGTTCCCTGTAAACATGAGTGAAAGAAATGTGATCAAATCTGGCACTGATATCCTTAAGGCTGTCACCCAAACGGCTGAGCATGACATTTTAATAATGTGAATTTCCAATCATCCAATTAATAACTTAAGAAGAATCACCATAAATCTGCAGATTTGAAATATTCCTTTCCAAAGCACATTTAATTAGTAACTTTATTGTCATTAGTTCTGCTGAATTATTTGATCCAGCCCCAAGACCCGCTTTAAATTTGATATAATGATTCTATGAGAAATATAAAACACCTCCAGCACTACTGATATTTCCAACACTCTGAAAGACCCCATCAAAAAATCCCCAGCTGATAAATTTATCTATCTGTACCTCCTAGATTTATCTTGGCACTTTTTCTGATTCCTGAGTAATGCATTTTAGTCCTAGCACATAAATCTTTGAATATACCTGAAAAATTGGAATAGGATTATCTTCAAATATGGTCGAGATTTGTGCCAACCAAATACCCCACAAGACCAAACATGGAATCACTTTGTACTTTGTTAACTCTTTTAAATTTTCATAAACCAAGCTCTGAGACACCCTTCAATTGTATTTTCATGCCACATTTTCAACTCAAATCAGATTTTTTACCTCCTTCCACAGTGCCTGTGAATATGAACAATGAATAAAAAGGTGGCAATTTGTTTCACACTCATTTCTGCACAACATACATATATTGTTCCATAGTTGCAACAAATCTCAAGTCAGAACCTTATTTTTCAAAGCCAGCCAAAGGAAGATTCTGGACTTTTTGGGAGCCTTCATCTTCCAAACATGATTCAAACATCACTTTATACAGAAGATTTGCAGTGACTTCACCTCCTGTTTTATTTTTTGCTGAAGCCAGCTTATCTGGGTCCCCCTTCAATTTAATATGTCATTTCTTAAGGAATCCAATAAAATTGTTCCATTCATTTATCTGATTACCTTCCATACCTACTGATTCAGCTATTAGCCACCCTTGTGATCATATGCTTGTGGATACTACATCTGCAACTTGAGTCAAAGAGAAAAAGCCTTTATAATGTAAAGAGTTAATGGTTTTATCAGATAATTGATAACCCTATCCACAACCTAGAATAGCATCTGAGCCAAGTCTCACTTTTTCTCCTGAACCTACCCTCCAAGCTAGATGGTCACATATTACTAGAAACAATCTCACTAAAGCTTTCCATTGATTGGATAGATTTCTTATGGATTTTCATGAATTTCTTATCCAGCCTAGAAAGGAACCTACAGCAATGTATTTTTGTTCTAAAAAATCTCTTCATAAACCCTCTTTTGTCAATACCTTAAGATTCTTTGTTGCTAAAAACAAACCAAAACCATGCACATTTTTTAGACCCCAGCCACCCTATTCCTAAGTCACATGGTTCGGGTTCGAGTTCGGGTTTGGCAACGATTAGGTTCGATTCGGGTTCGAATTTTCCAATAAGGTTTGGATGAGGTTCGGCTTTAGGTTCGGCTATACATATTGAACCCTAATAAAACCTCATCCCAAACCTCAATAAAATTCTCCCTAAAATTCGTCCTAAGGTTCAAATTCGGGCACTCATTCAAGTTCGTTCAGGTTCGGCATTAGGTTCGGCAAACCTTGAGGTTCGCCGAATTTTGAACCTCAAGCTTTAGGTTCGGCGAACCCTGTGACTTAG
>CBVK0102358359.1:0-17897 GCA_900067695.1 Picea abies
AAGGAAGTCATGGGCACTTGTCTAGTGTTGGCACTACCAAACTTCACCTTGCCATTTGTACTAGAGTGTCACGCATCCGACGAAGGGATCGGTGTAGTTTTGATGCAGGGAGGACACCCCATTATATTGAGAGCTGGAAGCTTAGTCAGCCTGAAAGGTTTTACTCCATTTATGACAAAGAAATGTTGGAAATCATGCACGCCTTGACCAAGTTTAGACAATACTTGGTGGGCAGCAAATTCGTGGTCAAGACCGATCACAATAGTTTGAAGTATTTCCTTGAGTAGAAGGACCTCAGTGAGCACCAACAGAAATGGGTGACGAAGGTACAAGCATTTGACTTTGACATAGATTATGTCAAGGGGAAGAAGAACATTGTGGTCGATGCACTATCGAGGAGATCTATGGCATGTTCTTTGATGGAGATTTCAGCAGATTGGAAATCCCACTTGTTAGTGGAATATTCCAAGAACAAGTTCTCTTGTGAGGTAATGGATGGGCAGATATAGGATGACCGATATAGGGTCATTGACGATGTCATATTTTAGCAGGATAGAGTCTACTTGGTGCCATATTCAGGGCTCAAGAAGAAGATCCTCACCGCAGTTCATGATTCACCTCTAGCAGGCCATCAAGGGTTTTTCAAAACCTATAGGCAGATCAGAGAGAGGTTCTCATGGAAGGGCCTCAAACAGGATGTTATGAGACATGTCAGTGAGTGTGTGACTTGCCAGCAGAACAAGTCAGAGCATGATCTTCCAGCAGAGCTACTTCAGCCACTCCCCATTCCAGAGCAGAAATGGGAGAGTATATCTATGGACTTCATCACAGGTCTACCCAAGGTCCAGGGTAAGGACTGTATCTATGTAGTGGTCAACAGATTGACCAAGTTTGCTCACTTATGTGCCATGCCGACAGAGTACAGCGCAGTTCAGGTAGCGAATTTTTTCTTCAGGAAGGTCTTCAGACTTCATGGGTTGCCGAAGAACATCATCAGTGACAGGGACAGTCGGTTCATAGGGACATTTTGGAGAGAGTTGTTTCGGTTGGTGGGGATCGAGTTGACACCTAGCACCAGCTATCACCCTCAGACAGATGGGTAGACCAATATTCTCAACGAGTGGGTTGAAGGGTATTTGAGGAACGATGTAGGAGGACAACAGAGAACGTGGTTAAAGTGGTTACATTTAGGAGAACATTGCTACAACACCACCTTCCACATGTCCATTGGTATGACACCCTTCCGAGCATTGTACGGATATGATGCTCCCACTTTGGTAGAATTGGTATTCAGGGAGAGAAGAGCTCCCAAGGCCAAGGATTGGATCATAGAGGGTCAAGAGATTCTCAAGTTGTTGAAAGAGAACCTGCAGACAGCGCAAAACCGACAGAAAATAAGTGTGGACAGGCACAGGATATAGCACATCTTTGAGGTTGGAGATTTGATTTTCTTGAGACTCCAACCCTACAGACAGTCATCTCTAAAGAAGAGTGGGGCTGAGAAGCTCAAGCCCAGATTTTATGGTCCTTGTAGGATCATGTGTCGAGTAGGCGAGGTTTCTTACGAGCTATAACTTCTAGAGGGGAGCAAGATTCATAACATGTTCCACGTGTCTTGCCTCAAAAAGGTAGTGGGACAATTCATTAGCACATTTGAGGAGCTTCCCCCGTTGGATGAGGAGGGACAGTTGGAGTTAGTTCCAAAGGAGGTTTTGGAGTTTCGGGAGCAGAAACTGAGGAGCAGGGTCATCGGAGAGTGTTTGATCAGATGGATGGGGCTTCCAGAAGAGGATGCTACTTGGGAGAGCGAGTAGGTGTTGCAGCACCCTGGACTGGTATTGCTTGAGGACAAGCAATTTCGGGAAGGGAGGACTGTAATATCCCTTTCCAAATAGGAGCTCCAGAGAGGAGGCTTAATGGTCTAAACTGCCCCATTAGACTATATCCAAGGCCAGAAAGGGGTAAACAGGATCACTAGAGGTCACTTCAGTCACCGGTGTTATATTCGGAAAGTGACATTGAGCTAAAAAGGGTTAAAAGCGCTTTTAAGTAATTATGAGGTAAAAATAGAAGTCAACATTGAATTAGGGTTTCAACAATGATTTAGGGTTTTGGAAGTCAACAGTGAATTAGGGTTTCAACAATGATTTAGGGTTTTGGAAGTCAACAGTGAATTAGGGTTTCAACAATGATTTAGGGTTTTGGAAAGCTATAAAGGAAGGGTCAACAACCTAATTCATTATTATGCAGATTATGACTTTTCATTAAGGAGAAGAGGCACATCTCAGGAGAGATAGTTCAATGGATTCCAGGAGGAGGACACCAGTTGGCTGATTTCGGTGTTGAGAGACACACCCTAGTCATCGGGAAGATCATTCAGGTCTTCCATCATTCTTCAGCAGCAGTTACACAGAGTTCAGCAGCAAGGGCGCATACATCCAAAGTGAGGGCGCAGCTTCTGAGAGGGTTTTTAGTCGACTTATCCCATCTAGAGAGAATTCCAATATTTCCCTCCGACCCATTTGAGAGGAAGGAAAGGCACATCTTTTTTTCTGGTTCCTCATTAGATTTCGACGAAGGAATCAACTGAGACACATTTTCCAGACTTGGACGTGCAGCACTTTTGGCGGGTACATTTGGGGTTCCGAAGTGAGCATCAAACCATATTCAAGGAAACCCTTCTAACCCATTTCCCAGTAGAACAAGGTGGTCATTTTGAGACACATCTCATCTGATTCTGACGGTGGAATCACTAGGACGCATTTTTCCAGAAGAAGAGGGGTGCATTCCCCCAGGGGTATCCATCCAAGGTCCAGACTCATCAACAGAGGGGTCCGAAAGATACCAGTACTGAGGACTAGAGTAGGGCGCATCATTTGGGACATTTTCCAGGCCATTTCGAGAAGTATATCTACCAGGGCGAACTTTCTAGACTTCCAGCAGTTACCATCAGAGCTGCCATATTCCCAATGCACCCATTGATTCTGCATCACTCACATATTCCAGGTATTATCTTTTAGTTGCTTATTTGTATTCTGACTAAGATCCTTTTGTCTTCTAATCTAGCCAAGTGTTGTTATTTTATTTAGCCGCATTCGGCCTACCATAATCTGTAGAGATATCATAGTACAAACTTTGCAGTCTTTTGTCGCATTTGTTATGTGTATGATCATTTATATGTTGTAAACGATTAATCCTACACACACATTAACAGTGTTTCCTAGACTAACCAAGTCAGGAACATTACATAATATGGAAGCAAAAGTGGACATAAAGTCGTACCAAGGTGAGATTGATGCATTAAAACTGAATCATTGGTTGCAACAACTAGAAGTTTATTTTAGCATTCACCATATAGATGAAGGGAAAAAAAATTCATTTGCTAGATTGAAGTTAGAGGGCCATGCTTTAACTTGGTGGGAAAGACAGGTGGAAACACTTAGGTTGGAGGGTGATCCACTAGTAAGTATGTGGGAGGACTTCAAAACCCTCATCAAGTCCCAATTCTACTCTATAGGGTATTTAGAGGACCAATGGATCTGGTGGTACTACTTCAGGCAGAGGCAGGGGAAGAGTGTACAGGAGTACACCATTGAGTTCAGAAAAATGGTTGTCGTGCTAGGTATCTCTCCCAAAAACCCAGATGTACTCCTCAAGTATCTAGGGGGCTTACACAATCATCTATGAAAATAGGTGGTGATCTTCAAGCCAAGGACAGTGGATGAGGTGTGTGTACAGGCACAATACCTGGAAAACATAGGCCAAAAGAAATGGAAGCCAAGTGGTTCAAAGAGGAAAGAGTACCATGAAGCTTCCAAGGAGGGGAAGAATAAGTGGAAAGGCGGGGGAATAAAGAAGACAACAACCATTGCACATCAGAGTAAATATCCCAACAACCATTACAATCATTGCAACATTGATGGCCACACCAAGGAAAAAAGTTTGAAACTACATCCCAAGTTGAACCCAAAGAACCATCGGAAGGACGAAAAGAAAAAGAACCTTCTAGCCACAAATTCAAGCAATCAATTTGAAAGTAGCTTGGATGTGGATGAAAAGATTGTTTGCACATCTATGCAGAAGGAGGTGAATCTAAGTAGCCTTCATCAACATGAAGAGAAGGAGATGACCAAGCTCTTCCACATTAAGATACAGGTCAAGAAGACCAAGATAGATGTTATGTTTGACTTTGGTTCACATGATAATCTCGTAGAAGGGGATATGGTTAGAAATATTGGATTGGAGGTTCACAATCATCCTAGCCCCTATCTATTAGGTTGGGTAAACAAGGATGCAAAGATAAAGGTAACGAAAGAGTGCAATATTAAATTTGCTATAAGTGTTGATTTTATTGATGAAGTGGAATTGGATGTAGTACCCCTTAATATATGTGGAGTAGTGTTTGGAAGCCCTTACATGTATATGAGGGATGCAATCTTCATGTAGAGAGCCAACCATTACTGACTGATTAAGGATGGGAATTTGTTGGATGCAGGCCTAGTCGGGAAGAAAGGCTATTTTTGGAGGAGAAGCATGCAAGGAGGAAAGGACAATTGGAAGGAAAAGCAGCATGTGTAATAGAAGTAGGCAAGGCGCGCATGCAAGGAATACCTAACGATGTTAGGGTTAGGGTTTTTGTAATGTATTGTAATGGTTGGTGAGCCAAGCATATAAATAAGTAGTACTTAGAGGAAGAAGAGGAGGACAGAGGGGGAACAGAGACACGAACACACGCAGAGGGAAAGGGATTTGTAGGAGTTGTACAAGTCATTAAGATGGTGAGATAGGGAAGTAGTGAGTGACTCGATCCCGAGGGTTAGATCACAGGCTGAGGAGCTTGGTGCAATCTAGTCAGCCTCACAGGGATCGAGGAACCTATGGAAAAGAATGAGACCTAAGATTATAAACACGCGCGGCGTGATATATTACTAAACCATAATAAAATATTGAGAGATAGATCTTTGTGGACGTAACCCAGGAGGGGGTGAACCACGATAACACATGTGTTATGTGAATGAATGTATGTGTCTTTATGGTTGATTAATTGTTGAATGTTAGATGAATGAATCGACTAGTTAGATCGGGTATTCCACATGCATGAATAGAATCATTGTGATAATTAGATGTTAGACTGGATGAATAAAGATTACAGAGTACAACCACAGATCTCCACTTATTCCCAGGTTGCAGACACCTGAGTATTTTATCCACCCATAGAGCTATCTCGGGTGAGACTCTGTTGTACACTATGTGTGATGTGTTGCCTTTTGGTCTACTAGAGGGGCCGATAGTTTTAAAGGGATTTTGTTGTGAGCTTATCAAATATGAAGTAGGGCCAACCTATGATACTAAGATAGAATCAAAATAACCCATAAGGAATCCTAAGTAAGACAAAGACCAATACAAGAAGAGCGAAAGCCAACAAATGGTTTTGTTTCCAGTTGGTTCGAAGAAAATGGTATTGAGTATATGAGATTTGTGGAAAACGCATCAAAGGAATGTTAGACCGGATAACAAGACGTTGAGAGAATGAGAATGTAAAAGGGAATGTTGAGACCATGAAATCCAACAAAGGCAGAGATAGAGAGTTGGTTGAAGACAAAGGAGCTAGAGTTTGCGCAGAAAGATAATAGAAATTCGAAGTTGACACCGCGTAAATATATGGAAAAGTACGTATTCAGTGACTTGCATGAAGTATTTTTCTGTGATTTCCCACATGTATTGCAGGAGTAGATAAAAATAGTGAAAAAAAACCATCCTACAAATTAGATCAGATAACTAGAGTGGAATCCTGAAGAGATCATGCAGTTACAACGAGTTGATAAAAAGTTTACACGTGCAGTAGACTTCTGGTTAAACATCATTGTTGCAGGATTTATCACAGAATTTGCAGTAGATACAATGAATTCTTACAGTGTAGCTGAACAAGAGTTCTTGAAGGGACCATGAGGTAGGTACATTAGATCATTATATACTTCCATTAATTATTACTATATAACAAAAGGTATAATGACAATGGAGTCGGACAACTAGACTTCCCTGCGTGCGTTGGGGGGGGGGAGCACTGAAGGAGAAAGGGATAAAGGAAATAAGGAGGAGGCCTTGGACCCAATTATGATGGACGAAAACCATAACAAGTGGATCATGGCAATAGCTAGAAAGACGCGCAGTGGAGTACCCTACCAATATAAGGTGAACACCAAGAAGAGAGTCATAGCCGCAAGGGAAGGCTTTGCAAGTGATGAAGAGGAGGTAGAGGATCTCCGAGATGTGGAGCAGATTGAATAAATCATGCGCGTAAAATATGAGAGGAAGACGAGAGGTCCAAGAGCGGGCATGGAAGGCATCACTCGTAACCATATTAGTGTCAGTGTGGAACCCATAAACCCATGTGCGACTAATACACCAAGAAGAACACCACCATTTAGACAATCAAATTTTGGGAGAAGGAAGACAGCATGAAGTACATCTACACAAGGAACAACAATGGGGGGAGCTAGTTCAGAAAGCATTAGTCAAGTATCTACACTGCGTGGAGGTGGTAGTTCAGCGGAGGTAGTAGTTCAGCATTCAGCATGGCAGGACATGATCCCACCATTAGGTTACCAGAATTCAAAGGAGAGGCATCAAAGGACCCAGAGAAGCACATGTTTATCTGTGAAAAGATCTGGGAAGTGAAACAGTTCACAGATGAGGACATTAAACTTGCACAGTTAACTATCACACTAAGAGATCGCACACTGGATTGGTACACGAGTTTAGTTGCAAACAGTCTGTCAGGGACAACCAAAACGATTGGAGATATCAAGAAGCTGATGATAAATGAGTTCCAGAAGCCTATATCAGAATATCAATACATGAACGAGATGATAGAGATTAGACAGAAACCAGGAAAATCTGTATGGGAGATTGACCAGAGATTCAAATGATTGAAGGGAAAGCTAAAATATGTCATGACAGATATGCAGCATAGGCATTTGTTCATCAATTCACTGCTACCACACTTGAAATATCCATTGCGACAACAGAAGTCTCAGACATAGGTAGAGGCTCTACAAGCATCCCTACAACTGGAAGAGAACCAATATCAGAAGACAGATCCCGCCATAGAAGAGTTGAAGGAGGATCTGAAGAACTTAACATTCCAACTAAACTAGAACAGAGGCAAGGACAAAAGAGAAGGTTTTTGGTGTACCACATGTAGGACAAAAGGACACCATAAGAATCAATGTCCAACATTCATGCAGTACATGGCAGTAGGAATGCCAAACCCATTGCCAACATGAGGACTATGGTGTGAGATATGTAAGAAACAGGGATATGATCCATATCATTTCCCAATGATGCAAAAGTACCAGACAGTACCAAAGGGCTCGTATTGCAACTTTTGCAAGTCAGTAGGCCATGATGACAAAGAATAAAGAACCATGGAGCTCACGAGGCAAAGAACATCATATGCATACAGGGTGAAGGCAGAAATGATGACCGGGCAAGCCACATCAGAGTTTAACCAAGTACTAGCCCCATATAACATTGTGCAGCAACAGTATAACACTGTGTAGCAACAATATAATATTGCATAGCCACAGTACAATACCGCGCAGCCACACTATAATCTTGCACAATATAACTAGGCGCCTCGGTATAATGCACCACGAGGGGAATGAGATAGCTACAGAGGTGGAGGAAGAGAAAGAGGAGGATTTGGAAGAGGCATAGGACTAATGATATGCCACAACTGTCAAAAACCAGGACACTATGCAAGAGAATGTCCACTTCCTCTTGCAACCTATATGTATTGTCGTGCATCAGATCATGACACGGAAGAATGTCCAACACTATTAGGGAAGATCCAAGAGAAAATAAATCAAAACAATCAGAATGTTCAGTGGATTTCAGCAGAAGCGAGGGAGGAAGGAAGAAACATCAACACAGTTACACGGGGAGGAGCTAAAACAGGAAACGACACAATAAGACAAGAGCCAGCACAACACCAATGGGTGAAGAAGGATGTCAAACCAAAGAAGCAGTTTGATGTGCAGAACAAAAAGGAGATATTCAAGCAAGCTAGACAAGAATTTATGAACCTAGACATTGCATCGACATCCACTGTGCAGTATAATAAGGAAGTACCAGCATACGAGATTCCTCCATCACTGGATCACACCAAAGAAGCACAGCCCTTGGGACAAGTAAGTACGTTTAAGGGTTTTTTGAAATCCTGTGTTAAACTACTAAATGATCCATCCTATGTTAAAGTATTACAAAATATGCTAGAAAGATGTAGCATAGAGGCAGAAGGAAAGCTAGAACAGAAAACAGATAATCATCTACATACGAGAAGGAGAACAAACAAGGAATTCAGACTGAATGCCAACATTGGAGATTTCAACATGGTAGATATTATACTGGATTTAGGATCTGAGGTAAATGTGCTATGCAAGAAGACATGGCAATGTATGGGAGAACCCACATTAGTATATTCACATGTTCAGCTGAAACTAGCAAATCAACACAGAGTTCTACCAATTGGAAGACTAAAAGGAGTGACAGTAGATCTGGATGGAGTGCGCACTAAAGCCGACTTCAGAGTAATCGAGATAGTGGATGGCACAACGTCGTATTCGGCATTACTTGGCTTGGATTGGGCATTTGAAAATAATGACATAATCAACTTGAAGACGAGGAAGATGACATTCGAGTCAGGAGAATACAGAGTCACTGCGCCATTGGACCCATTTGAACGGGAAAGGTTTGTAAACCTACTTGCTTATACATGGAGGAAATTAACCAATTCTATAAAACAACTGCACAAGAGGAAGATTATGTGAACCCAACTGCATATGGGGTACTCAGTTGGAGAAGCATCACCTCATGTGCATCAGACTCATATACGGGCTTAGAAAACTAGCAGCAAATGTTACACAAAGTCTCTACAAGACGATGCGCAAGAATAGACTGTGCAGTAAGACAGGTAGGTACAGAGATAAGGGAACCTCTCAGTTTCCACGGGGTGAGTGAATTAGAAGCATTCTTAACACGATATGAAGATGAAGTGTTAGAAAATCAGAGGCTCTTATCCCTGGATATAGAACTCAAGGAAACATCTACAAGATGGTGGGGTGCGCACAAAGAAATAGTTAAGGACTGGTACCAATGTAAGCAGTTACTGTGCATTAGGTTTAACGCAGAACAGGGAAGTAACCAACTGGAGAGATATGACAGACAGGGGGCACCAGCAGAACAATTGGAGAAGTGCAGAATGCTATGGAAAATGACACGACCAAAGGAATTGCCTCATCAATTTTTTCACACATTAGAAGGGATCCTAGCAAACTGATATACAAACCATGAATTGCACAGACAAACTACAAACTGGACAGTATTACAACAAAACTTTTTAGTCACTTTCTCATTTGAGAATGAGAACCCCAACATAGACTTGGCACTTAAACAAATCAGAGGGGTGATATTCATTAAAGATATGGAAGGCGAACTCATGACAAAAGAACAATAGCAAAACAGACAAATAGTAAAAGACCTATTGTCGTGTTACCATGTTCAAGAAGAAGCACCAGATGAAGACGACCCACGAAATATTCAAATCGAGGAAGTTGAAGGCGAAAGAGAAGTGGAAGGTCCAACTCTGGAATCAGAAGTATTTGTTGCGTCGATCAGGGTGAAGAAAGTCAACATTTGGACAATTGAGAATCCCAAAATGGCCAGCATTGGAGACTACTGGGACGACCAAACAATGGAAAGCATAACAGAGTTACTATGTGAGTACAACGACCCGTTCCCAACAACATTCATAGAGATGGAAGGCATAGCAGGAGAGCTAGGTGAAATGAAGATACCACTTAGAGCTGAGGCAAGACCGATTAGACATCAACCATACAGACTAAACCCTATATATAAGCAAAAAGGCAAAGCCAAAATCGATAGTATGTTGTGAGGTTGGAATCATAGAACTTGTAGAGGAATTTGAATGGGTAAGCCCGATGGTAGTTCAGGAAAAGAAACAAGGGGGGATAAGGATATGTGTAGATTTGAGGAAGTTGAATGATGTGTGACTACATGACCCGTTCCCTACTCCTTTCACAAATGAGGTGTTGGAGAACGTAGGAGGACATAAAGATTATTCATTCACTGACGGATTCTCAGGATACCATCAGATCAAGATAGCCTCGAAAGACAGATACAAGACCAATTTTGCCACAGAATGGGGATCCTACTAGTATAAAGTCATGCCATTTGTACTGAAGAATGCACCAGCAATATTTTCCAGAGTAGTCATAGATGCATCCAAAGAATTCATCCACCAGTTTCTAGAGGTATATTTGGATGATTGGACAGTCTATAGTCTGTTGAAATACCATGTAGGGGTGTTGAGGTTGATGTTATAAAGATGCAAGCAGTGTAAGATATCGTTAAACATCAAGAAGTGCATCTTCACAGGAACACCTTTTGGGATACTATTGGTCCATATAGTATGCAAACAAGGCTTGCTAGTAGATCCTGCCAAAATTGCAATAATTGTGAATCTACCACCACCAAAATCAGTCTGTCAGTTAAGAGAAACATTAGGACACACAGGATATTACAGGAAATTTATAAAGGGGTATGTGCATATCACTACACCAATGGAGAAATTGTTAAGAAAAGACAGCAAGTTTCAGTGGAACGAGGACTGTCAGCGATGAATGGACACCCTAAAAGAGAAGATGGTAACCGCACCAATACTAGTATTCCCAGATTGGGAAAATACATTTCATGTATATGTAGATGCATCAACCATAGCATTTGGAGCTATTCTGGTGCAACCAAGATCGGGAGAATTGGACCATCCTATAACATTTGCTAGAAGGAAACTATCAGAATCGGAGCAGAATTACAATACCACGGAGAGAGAAGGCTTAGCTATGATTTATGCGCTTCATAAGTTCAAGGATTATTTATTGGGAAAACATTTCAAGATGTTCACAGACCATTCATCTCTCAAATACCTCGTCAAAAAGCCAGTGTTGGGGGGGAGAACTTTTCGATGGTTATTGTTGTTCCAGGAATTCGACTTTGAAGTGATAGTCAAACCAGGGAAGTTGAATGCAGGACCTGATCACCTATCAAGGATCACCAATGGGGAGGAACCTTCGAATCTAGAGGACAAATTTCCCGACACAGTTATTTTCAGTCCAAGTAGCCTATTAATACTTCGCAGACATCATTCAATACTTGAGCACAGGGACTGCGCCACAAGAATTCAACACTACACAAAATAAAAATATGGTAGTCAGGGTTGCAAACTATCAATTGATTGCAGGTTGCTTATACAAAATGGGTGCAGATAGCATCTTGAGAAGATGTGTGCTAGAACATGAAAGACCTAGTATTTTAGAAGAAATCCATGAGGGAATAGCAAGAGGACATTATGCAGGCAAAGCTACCGCGCAGAAGGTATTGTGCACAGGACTATGGTTGTCGACTGTTCACAGAGACTCAAAGGACTACTACCAGAAATGTGATGTATGTCAGAGGGTTGGTAAATCGAATAGAAGGGACAAGATGCCCCTCATACCACAAGTAACCTTGCAGGTACTCGACAAATGGGAAAAAGAATTTGTGGGACCAATTAACCCACCAGCAAAAAGGTTAGGAGCGAGGTACATTATTACTGTGACAGAGTACTTAACAAGATGGGCAAAAGCAACCCCAGTAAAAGATTACATCGCAGAGACAGCAGCAAAACTTCATGTTTGAGCAAGTGATCATTAGATTTGGATGCCCAAGGATTTTGATGAGTGACCAAGGCACTCACTTCATTAAAAACACTATTAAGGCAATGGCTGAGGAGTTTGAAGTTTATCATCAAAAGAGTACACCATATCATCCTCACACAAATGGAACATTGGAAGCCTTTAACAAGATTCTCGAGAATGCACTGACAAGGATCTGTAACATTAATAGGGACGATTGGGACTTAAAGATACCAGCAATACTGTGGGCATACAAGACAACATGCAAAAAATTGACAGGGCAAACACCGTTTAGATTGGTGTATGGACAAGAAGTAGTGGTGCCATTAGAGTTTTTGGTACCTAGTTTGCGCGTAGCAGCAATTACGAACATGATAGAGTGAGGTGCAGTACAGGAAAGGATAAGTCAACTGATGATCATGGAAGAAGATAGGATTCTAGCAGGGTTTCACCAAGCAGTACAGAAAGCAAGAGATAAATCTTGGCATGACAGACATATCAAGAAGAAAAATTTCAAGGAGGGAGACTTAGTCTTGGTGTACGAAGGTAAATCTCTTCAACACCCAAGAAAATGCAGAATGCATTGGCTAGGGCCATACGAAGTAAAGACTGTCACAAAAGGGGGAGTTGTACAATTGAAGGATTTAGGAGGAACATAACTCAGAGGGATTATCAATGGGAATCGACTGAAGTTGTATAGGGACAGTCGACCTCCTAGCAATTAAAAAAAAAAAACTAAGCACAACAACAAAGGGGTTACCACGTCGGATATCAAAAGCTAGCAACAAAGGCATAGCGCGCCGAAAAGAGAATGTGCACATGCACTCGAAAATGCTAGCGCGACGGAGAAAGGACCAGTGGTCACTAAAAGGCGGAAATGGAGGGTAAGACAAATAGGCACCAAAAGACGACGGCTATCAAAATTGAATGACAAGAACAATTGGCGGGACACTGCACTAATCGCGCCAACTGGTGATGGAAAGGGAATTCACTGGCAAGTATGCAGGAAGCGTTAGTTCATTCAAAATGTAAATTGGGTAACATCTTCGAGAAGTTTCATATGATTCCTATATATGGTAAGCACGCGGGGATCAGAAGGTTTATTGTGAAACTGAGAAAAGCACGGAGCAACAGAGTATACGAGGGAGAGAGCAAGTTTGCAGAAGTTACAGAGCCAACTAAACTTGGCAAAGAACATCTTTACCACCATGGCACCACCCAAGCTAGGAGCGTCAAGCCAGGCCTACAGATGACCTCGAAGCAACCTCAGAGCACCACAACAGCCATGTTGAGTAAAAGATATGAATTGATCTTACTCAAGCATCTTCAAACTTTACTTGGCTAGAGTAAAGTAGACGGGAATATCACCCTATGTTTATATCCAACCAAAAATGTATATCCTAACTCACAAGTATTAATTACAAGTGCTTATGATAGTGTTTTATCAACAAAAGCTTGTTGGATATTCACTTTTTATGTATTTTTCTAAACATATTAGTTGCTGAAATAAATGTAAGAATAGAAGTAAATACACCAAGATGATACTCAAGATATATGAGACATAAAGCAATCCTTTATTTCATTTGAATTCACCAAAGAGTCATTGTCTTTACAAAACTTCACACAAAAATATTGGACCAAAGTCAAACTTAGAAATCCCCGATGGAACATACAAAATGACCTTTGACAGAAAACCAAAACTGAACTCTAAAATATGGATCAACTTGCCACATATTGTTGCCCACTCAACTCTGCACAATAGCCTTTATTAGTCATGAAAATTAATTCATAAACAGACAAGTCTACACATACTATCAAAGATAGATCAACACCTCTGAAGAACAAGTGTTTGAATGATTTGATTCAACCCTGAATATTGTTGTCTACAATAAGACCCTGCTATCACAAAAGAGAATTAGGCTATGATGAATATATGAATGAATGAAAATTGGACTATCTCAACATAAACTCAAAGGCAAACCTTAGCATGCCTTATGTTTCTATCCTCCTCTTGTTCCTCTCCTTAGTTCCGCTTTTAACAATTTAGAATTGGTTAGAGTAGTTGAACTAACTTATTAGTTATTGAACTAACTTATTAGTTAAGCTAACATAAGGCCTTAACTAACTTTAGTTAAGGAGGGGGGGAAAAGTAATAATCATAACAGGTTAATAATTAAATAATAACTAATAGGTGGAACCCCCTTGTGACTCCTTTAGTGATAACAATCATCACATCATAACATAATCCATTTGTTAAGAAAACACACCCTTTGTGCCTCCCTTCAAAACATATTTTCATTTGACAATTTTAGCTCATAAACTTGGAAATATTTCAAACTAATACTCATATATCCAAAATAAAACATGTTGTCCAAAATCCATGGAGTCCACGGTCATAAAACAATAAATAACATAAAATTTAAAAACCATATTTTCCAGTCTGTGAAGCAACCCTTCCTTGGTTGTTGTTGTCACCTCATGATTTCCCTAAAATTGCCTTGAGATGGGCATAGCCTTTAGTCTTTATCTCACTGATCACATGGGAACAATCATCCCTCAAATGCATCCGTGAAGACATGGATTTGTCAGAGTCATCGGAGGATGAGGAAGGGACAGCAACAACTTTTCCTTTATTAGATGCATGGTGGGCTTCAATCTTCAATCTCTTGTTGGCATGGGAGGATTGCACCGGTGAGTGGCTAGGGGCAGCTTGGGCAATAAGGTTCAAAGGTGGGGGAGCAGGCAAGGTTAAGTTTGGCCAGCCACGGTGTTGGGAAACTGTCGGGGAAAAATCTCATGCCACTCATCGTTTTCCGGGACTTCAGGTTGTAAAGAGACATGAGGAGGCATAGGTATACCGAGGGCTTGAGGGGCTTGGAAGGGAGGCCTTTCAAGCCTCGGATGGACTATTCCCTGTCCAATCCAATTAAAGAACCCAGCATGAAACAAATGGCCAAGCTCTTCAGAATCAACATCAAAATGTATTGACAACCTAGGCCTCCTCGGGCCTCGGTTCCAGTTACCCCTACCTCTATTTCCCTGACCATGGCTTCCCCAACTGAAAAAACTCATCCTGCATATATTAACAATTAGAAAATAGTATTTTAAATAACCATGCATGACAACTCCTTAAAAATACGAAATAGATTTGGCTCAGAATGTATCAGACTCATGCAATCCAATCCATACAAATTGTTCTAATGTTAATCAATGAGCAGGGGGGGTGGAAAAAATGTTCAAGGATACATGAGGGGTTTGTAATTAGCGAAAATATGATATAATGAAAGGGATGAGATATGGTCACTGTAAATTCTAACCTTGTACAATGTCTACTGTAAACAGATATTCAGAAAAGAACAGAAAAGATACAATGGCAAATACAAACATTACACAAAGATGTTTCCCTTGGAAACCCAAACCGGGAAAACCAACATATATTATATTCATTCATAGTGTTACATTGTTTACAATACAATATACATATAGGAGCCAGCGGCATCCAAAACCCTAACACAATGACCTGGATTAGTCCAAAACCCTAATTCCTTAACCGGAAATAGAAANNNTAATTCCTTAACCGGAAATAGAAAACCATCGGCAAAAACCATGTGCCGAAAAAACCACCTAAATACATGACACGTTTCTCGAGGTAGGTGTCACGTTTCTCAAGGCAGAAATAATTTTTCCGGGGGCAAAGAATATAACACATACCCAACATTCTCCCACTTGTTGTTTTCTTTGCATACAGGGGGTTACAGGGTTACATAGTCAAAAATCCAGGGCAGCAATGCCCATGGATCGTCTACACCAAGAGAACTTCTCAGTGCTCATAGATTTTGTTAATGAGTCTGCAACATTCTTCAAAGTGTCCACCTTCATCAGTGATACTTTCTTTTCTTCAATCATGTCTCTCACAAAGTGATATTGAACATTAATGTGCTTTGTCTTTGAATGATAAGCAAGGTTCTTAGCCAGAAAAATTGCACTCTAGCTGTCACACTCTATCCTTACAGCTTGTTGTACCAACCAAATACCTGAACACAATCTTTGTAACCATATTGCTTCCTTACTTGCATGAGTGGCTGCCATGTATTCAAATTTTGTAGTTGAAAGTGCCACTATAGCCTATCTTTTGCTCATCCAACTTATTGCTCCTCCAAACAGGTTAAACACATACCCGCTTGTAGATCTCCTATGATCCAAATCTCCAGCCCAGTCTGCATCCACAAAGCCATGTATATCAACCACTCTATCTAATCCCGATCTTCCTTCGTAGCACAATCCATAGCTAGCAGTGCCACGCAAATACCTGAAAACCCTTTTTACTGTTGTCCAATGCTCCTTCCCTAGTTTTGACATATACCTACTCAAAACTCCCACTGCATGTGCAATGTCCGATCTAGTACAAACCAGTGCATACATCAAACTTCCAACTGCACTCGCATATGGAAAATGAGACATGTGCTCTTCTTCATGTGTCTTGGGACACTGATCCGCAAATAACTTTACACCAACAGGAATAGGAATCTTGATCGGTTTACATTCCTGCATATTAAACCTCTGCAATATTGTCTCGACATAGTTTCTCTGATTTAACCAGAGTTTCCTCTTTTTTCGATCTCTTTTAATTTCCATGCCCAAAATGAAATTTGAAGCACCGAGATCCTTCATGTCGAATTTAGAGGACAACTGAGTTTTCACATCCTGGATAATCTCATTCTTGTTTCCTATCAGCAACATGGCATCCACATACAAGACCAAATAAATCAAATGATCACCAATTAATTTAGAATACACACAGTGATCCTCTTTGCTTCTTGTGAAGCCAAGTCCTAGCATATAAGTATAAAATTTTTGATACCACATCCTTGGTGATAGTTTTAAACCATACAAGGACTTTTTCAACTTGCATACCAACTCCTTCTTTCCTTTCACAGCATAACCTTCTGGTTGCTTCATAAATATTTCTTCTTCCAGATCCACATGCAAGAATGTTGTCTTCACATCCATCTGTTCTACTTCAAAATCAAATGCAACAACAACAGATAACAAAAATCTTATAGAGGTTAACTTGGCAACAGGAGAAAAAATCTCACCAAAATCAATTCCCTCAACCTGGGAATAACCCTTTGCTACTAACCAAGCTTTGTATTTCTCCACTTTTCCTTCTGCATTCAGCTTCTTTTTAAATACCCATTTGCTACCAATGGGATTTCTTCCAATTGGCATCTCCACTAGATCCCAAGCCTCATTCTTATTCAAAGATGCCATTTCTTCTTCCATGGCCCTTTTCCAGAGATTTCCATCCTCTGAATCCCTGACAGTTCTAGGATCATCATCAGTAATAGACAAAGCAAAATTTGAGCGAAAATAAAATGGACTATACCTTTCCGGTAGCCTTCTTTCTCGATCCAATCTCCTCAATACTGGAGTATGAGGATCTTCTTCTTCTGATTCATGTTCTATTGTAGAGTTTGCTTCATCATCCTTTAAATCAAACTCTATCTTCTTTGGTTCTTCCTTACTTGGTAGGACTTCTTGTTTAACAACATCCTTCATTTCTCTAAATACCACATCTCGGCTATACACTACCTTCTTAGTTTCTGGGTTCCAAAGCTTATAACCTTTGGGACCATCTTTATATCCAATAAAAATACATTTTTTAGCCTTCTTATCCAACTTACTCCTATTTTCCTTTGGAACATGAACATATGCATCGTAGCCAAATACCTTAAGATGTGTGAGAGAAGGTTCCTTACGAGTCCATACCTCTCATGGAGTCTTGTCACCCAACGCTGATGAGGGTGATCTGTTGACCAGATAACATGCAATACCCACTACCTCTGCCCAAAATTCTTGCCTTAACCTGACACCACTGAGCATGCACCTTGCTTTTTCCATCAGCATCCTATTCATCCTTTCTACAACTCCATTCTGCTGAGGTGTATATGGAGTAGTCTTCTGCCTTGCTATACTACACTTCTTACAAAATTCTTCAAATTCATTCCCGCAGAACTCTCCACCATTATCTGTTCTCAGCACCTTAATTTTTTTCTCTGTTTGATTCTCAACAAGAGCCTTAAACTCTTTAAACCTGTCAAAGACTTCAGATTTCTTCCTGAGGAAATATATCCAAGTTTTCCT
>CBVK0102358387.1:0-13179 GCA_900067695.1 Picea abies
GACCATGGTATTGAGAGTTTCTCTTGTTTTAGCTCATGGTTTAGCTTGAGAACATTGTATTGGCACATGGTATTGTACTAGCACATGGTTTTCTACTCATGGTTTTGTGAGGTGCCTTATCTACATAGGGAGGGCTCCTCCCTCATTTCTCATGGTTAGCCAAAATCTAGGGTTTTAATTTGGTATTTGTAGATCTAGATTGCAAATTTCTATCAAGCCTCTAGATCAACTAATTTATATCTAGTGGTAGGCTTAATTTCTAATGCAAATTGTTTCATTCTCATTCTCTAATCTCTCATACATTTTGCATATTCTTGTTAAATCTAATGATATCACTCTCAAATATTTTCTAGATCTTTTCAATAGATCTAATGGGATTATTCCACATGCTATGATTGGATCTAGTAATTAGACTTCATAAATGACTAAATCAATGCAAAGAGTGTTGGAATGATTAGATGATTTGGTCTCTTCTATAACATTTCTTTGCTGAAATTTATCACTATGTTGATGAATTAGAGTAGATATAACACACATAACTCAAATCTGAAATAGATCTATGGTTTTACACACCTAAAGAGCTAAAGTGATGCTTCACTAGCCTTGACACTTTAAACACTCAAGTCTAAAATAGATATATGGTTTTGCACACCTAAAGAGCTAAAGTGATGCTTCACTAGCCTTGACACTTTAATAATTTATGCTCTTTCTCTAAGTTTATTGTCAGTTGGTTTATTTTTCTCTAATTCAAGGGTTAAATTTAGATCTGGAAATTACTTTATTGATGTCCCAAATAAATCTGGCGGTTTTATGAGTAAGTTGTGGCTCATTAAATTTCACGTTTCTATTATGCTCACATACTCATCTTTCAAATTACTTGTTGGAATTTAATGTTATGGTAACAATATTCATAATATAACTTGGCGCCAAGCAAATACCCTAAGGAAAATCAATACTATACTTCATAACACATGAATAATATTAATATTGTAACAATGGTTGCACATTGGTGACCTATGGGAGTACTTTCACACTAACGGCTATAATCCTATAGAATGAAACTCACTTGCAACGTCACACAATTCTTTGAGGATTAGCTTTACACTTTTGGTGGATTCATTCCATTTCCTTGAGCAATTGACTAGTGATTTTCATTTTCAACACTCTAAGTAAAAAATCAACCCAATTAATAATCACATTTAAAACTTTGCCAACCCTTTCATGATATATGCATTGTTGATAATATTGCTAGTCATTTCTTCAAAGAACTTAATTTGTACATGCAACATCTCATGTGTCCATGATTCATTGATGTTGATGTTGTCTTTAAGCATTGTTTAATCATTCTGGAACACATCATAAGTTAAATTCTACATTATGGAATTCATTTTAAGCTCTTGGATACCTCCCTTATTTCATGCACTTAAGTCATTTCAACATCCTTTTCAAGGTTACATGGTTTGATCTCTAAATATTACATTCCTTGGAGCAATATTGTGGCATATAATGTTCACTTGCAAGTGCACTTAATGGTTCAATATACACACATCAACTAAACACAGATTAAGGATTTTTTACATTTATGTGTTTCATGGAATGTCATTGATGGTTTAATTGCTACATGGGCATATCATTCTCCTTGGTGTAAATGCAACTTTATGGTATGTTGTAAGCTTGAAATATCTATCTAAGAAAGTCATGCATTCAACACACACTTGTGAATATCTTGAGATGAGTTTGCATGCTTCACAACACTTAATAACATTTACTACAAATCAACTCGTTTGGTTGACTTATCAATCTAATCTAACAAGATCACTCCCACACTATAATGATTTAGCTTTGATTGACCTTTAAGGATTTCTCCCTAGACTAGGATTACTCCTTTTCCTTTAGTCTAAAGTGTGGGGCAAGGCCACCAAGGTGAGAGTGGGTGGCTTGTTTGATAGTGCATCTACTCTCTCTTGTTAGGGTTAGTTCTTTTCCTCCTAGGTGAGAGTTTGAGTGGTAACATTTATCAAGATATTAGATCTTATTATAACATTTTTTCTTAATGTGGACTGGTTTTCCATAATAGTAGCAACTTTTTGTTCTCCTTGAGTTGCCTTGATTGTTGTTGGTATTCGTTACCATGTTCTTTCCTATCATCATGGTCTCTACTATCCTCATGATCCTTACCATGGTTCCCTCCATGATTTCATCCTTGGCTTTCCCTTCGATCGACTTGATCTCTAAATTTTTACTTGCCTTGCCTCTAGTGAAGTGACCTTGTTGATTGTTGCAAATGTTTCCTTCTCAAATAAGCTTCTCTTTCCCCTCAATCAACAATGTGCAAAAGGAGTTCAAGTTGAAACCTTTGTCATCTTATTTCCTTATAGCCTAATACTTCAGAATGTGGAACAAAAGAAATCATAAGCTTTCCTCAAATTCTTGTTGAAGTCCTTGCCACACTCTTCTAGCTTTAATTATAACTCCTTGACATGAGCTAGAGTATCCTTGATCATGTCAACTAAGAGTGGGTCAAGTGTGGCAAGTTCTTTCTTAAGCAACACAACTCAATTTTAATTTACCTTATCAAATAGATTCTTCAAATTCTTCCAAACTTCATGCATAGAATCTATCCCGATGGAGTGAAACAAAGCCCCCTTGGGTTGTAAGTGGTCATCACATTTATAGTCTCATCCTTCTTACGCTTAAATTTGAACTTTTCACGATCATAAGTATGTTTAGACATAATACCCTTAGTATATTTCCACAACCTATTTCTTCTCGACAAAATTTCCATAGCCTAAGCCCACATGGAATAATTATGCCCATTGAATGCTATAGACATTGGCTTCAAACCCGTTTTAATTGAGATATTCCTTAAAAACCCCTCCTTCTATAATACCTTAGTCCAAACCCTACCGAGCCAAATGAAGCTAATATTACTCTTCATGAATGTGACCTCCACAAGTGCAAATGCAATATGTAGTGTTCTTGTGCTTTAACAGCCTCCCAACCATTGTAATAGCTAGGACTAAGAGGCAGGGGAACTCAATCCCTAGGCTTTGATACCGTATTGAAATTTAATAACAACTTCCATGATCATATAACTCCATACACATAAAATAAAGAGATGCCAATAATATATGTAGGTATTGGAAAATTTTGAAGTTAATATAGAATATTGTCAAGACACAATACACCAACGAATAATCTCAAGAACTAAATAAAGGAGAAAATCGATTACAAAACGTGAAATGTTATTTATACTATTTGGTCATTTAAACATAACCTTTCATAAAAAGTCAAATATTATGTTTTCACTCAAATAACTTTTACTTTTACTTTTCACTCAAGATAAGTCAAGTTTATATTTATCAAAGCATTTACACATACTCTAATCAAAGTCGAAGAAGGCATTGACTACTTTGAAACTTTCGTGCATGCAACAAAAAATATTTCTATCCACCATTTTCTTTCACTTTCCACTTCACATTGATGGGAGGTCCATCAGATGGATATTAAGAGTACATTTTTATATGGGGATTTGTAGGAAGAAATCTACATGTAGCAACCTCCTTTGTTCAAGGTGTCTCTACTCTTGTTGTCTACCTCAAAATGTCTCTTTATGGACTTTATCAATCACTGCAACCTTTATATGAGAAGATGGATCTATTTCTTCTTCATTCAAGATTTTATGGATATATGATTACAACTCCAATGTTTGCACTAAATGTGTGAATGATTAGTTCATTGTTCTTGTGTTGTATAACTATGATCCCATCCTCACCAAGAGTGATATGACCCAAGGGGTGCATATATGAGGTTAAATGTATATGTAATAGTGGTTAGCCTAATGAATGGTACACATGTGTAATGAGTGAATAGGTATATATAGAGCTCTTGTAGTCATTATTGAGGGTAAGATGTGATTTGGATGGATGGATGTATTGGAGTATTTGGAGGAGGTTCTCCTATTATTTAAGGATTTATTGTGTAACTCATCTCTCTTATCTATCTTGGAGTTGTGCTCCACACTCACATTTGATGTACATGGCATGTACTCTAGTTTCTTATGATATTTTAATGTTTTGGTGCATAACACTTGGTATCAGAGCATACGATCCTTAAGTTTGGCTCCTTCAAATGAACCATTTTGGCATTTTCGTTATACATTTTTTGGGGGAAATTTCAGACAAAAACTTTGATGATATCCTGAGATAGCATAGAAAAGTATCTGTGATAAAAATTTCAGATTCTAGTTCACTATAATTTTCAAGTTACAAGTTGTGGAAGTTAGGATTTTTAACTAGTCTCAAAAAAGTGTTTTGTGTAAAATAATTATATATGATACTAAAAAGATCCAAAATGAGTGCCACCAGTTGTATTGAATAGAGTATAGACCATAGTATTTTAGGTTAAAATTTTAGAAGTAGATATGAAAATTGTACATGTGGTAGTTCGTACAAGTTCAACCCCCTGAAAGGGACAAAAACAACAAGTTATGGGAAAATTACCATAACTTTCTTTTGGCACATCCAAATTTGGTCAAACCTATGGAATTGCAGAGAAAAGACATATCAGGCTACAACAGGTTGAAATTTCAGACTTACAGGTGCCAAAATTTCATAGTTACCTTGGAGGGAAGGTCCACCAGCAAAACAATCTCCAATTCACGGTTTCAAGAGGTACGTTAACTTGAAATTAACATAAATTTTAATTAGGATGTCTAATTGAGGTGATCCAAAAGTTTTTGGAAAGAAGTAATACATGAGAATATGTTGGAAAAATGCATAATAAATGATTGGTATCATCATTGCTAAGATATTAGGGTTGTAAGTTGAGGGGTTTGGTTATATCCCAAGTTAGAACTAATGGAAATACCTAAATTGAATGGAGATGAAGATGAAAGTGATTCTATGAAATGTTTCAAGTTGGCAAAAGAAAACCAATCCATTAATAAAGTATTGATGAAGTAGGTTAAGATATTAAGACAAGAAAAAGAAAAGTCAAGTGAGGAATTGAAAATGAAAGATGAAGAAATCAAGAAGAAGGGTGATGAGTTGTCAAAGATACAAGACCTTGATGAAGCACTCATTAAGGAGGTTAAAACAAATTTAAACAAGAAAATATAGCAAAGGAGAGTGGGAAAAGGATGAGCTAAAGGAATAATTGAAAAACAAAAGATGATGAAATCAAAAGGTTGTGTTTAAGCATAATCAAGAACTTCTTAATGATGTGAAGAATGTGAAAAGGTGCCTACAAGAAGCATAATCAAAGATCATTAGCGAATAAATGAATAAAGTTGTTGGGGAAGCCTTAGATATTAATGATATCAAAGAAGAAATGCAAGAAAGAATTGAAGAAGGAAGAAATAAATTGATGGAAAATATCACCATTTAGTGTTAGAAAGAGAAGGAAGACAAGATTCAAGATGGTCATAAAAAAATAAAAAAAAATTGAAGAAGTTGAGCTCCAACTTGAAAATGTCAAAGTCAAATATGATGGAATTCTCTCAAAAGTAGATAGTATTAAAGAACAAGAACAAAGGATAGAGGATGACCTTGTCTTTGAAAACAAGGTTGATGATATGGGTTTGTAGAATGAAGGAAACCATCAAATGTGAAACCATATTTCCCTCATTACCATGAAATATTTCAAGGAAGACAAGAAGATTGATATCAACATTGCTAAGGAAGATGATGGAATACTCATCAATATTCATGGAACATGACATCACAAAACCATTATTCAATAGGATAATCAAATACCAACAACTATAACAAATTGGAGAAGTTACGACAACAATACATGGAATCAAAAGAAACAAAATTATGCAACAACTAGCTATCAAGGATTAAGACCGAAAAGAATTGAGTTTGGTTGGATGGATCATCATCGATGGAAGGAAGAAAGCAGGAACATAAGAAAATCATATTACTTGGTTTCATCACATGTAAAGCCTTTAACTACAAATATTTGAGGACAAAGCTTTTCAAAGGAGGGTACTATGATATGACCCAAAAGAGTCATATATAGGGTTAAATGTATATGATAAGAGCCCAAATGTATATGAAATGGGGTAAATTTATATGTAATAGTGGTTGGCCTAATGAAGGGCCTACATGTGCAATGAGTAAATAGGTATACATAGATATCATGTAGTCACTATTGATGGGAAGATGTGATTTGGGTGTATGAATGTATTGGAGTGTTTGGAGGAGGTTCTCCAATTCTTTAAGGAGTTATTGTGTAACTCGTCTCTTTTACCTATCTTGGAGTTGTGTTCCATGCTCACATTTGGTGTACATGGTTTGTACTCCAGTTTCTTATGATATTTTAAGGTTTTTGTGCATAATAGAGAGTGACACCTAGTTGATTGACCATGCAAAGTGAAGTCTTTGAAGTCAATTTTTTGAGATGATTAACTCACACTCCTTGTATTGTTTTCTATGTATTCATTCTGCAAATGAAGGAAGCATTTGCCTTTCTTAGCTTAAATTTATAGTTAACCTTCTTTGAAGGTTTCACATGGAAGATTTCAAACCAATACCAATCCCTTTTTAATCAAGAATTAAGCTTTTTGACAAGTGTTACATGCCTAAGGTGGATCCTACTTTTTACAAGTAGTTTGTTGGAAATATTTTGTACCTTACTTATACCCATCTAAACATTTCTTGGTCTGATTTCTACTTTATGCAATATCCACACAAGAGACATTAGAAAGAAACAAAGCAAATACTTGTTTATATTCAGGGTTACTTATATGGTTCAACTGGGGATTCAATGTGTTTCAAATGGTTCTACATCTTTGGTGGGGTTCATAGACTTTGATTGGGCCAATGACCTTATGATCATAATCTACAATAGGTTATGTGTACAATCTTGGTTCCAGTCTTGTTACTTGGCCATGTAAGAAACATGTTGTCATTTTTCTTTCTTTTGTAGAGGTAGAGTACAAAGAGATAATCCATGTATACTAAGAAGCACTTTGAATTCCAAATATACTCTTTGAGTTTATTTTTTGTAGGAGCACCTAACTACTTTATGGTGCAATAATCAAAGTGTCATTTAGATCGCTAGGCACTTAGTCGAGCACCAACACACATTGAAATAAACATTCTCTTTAATCATTAACTTATTCAATATCATGTCATTGCCTTGACAAATTGTCATATATAAGATAAGTTTGTGAACATCTTCACCTAGCTCTTGATATCTGCTAAGTTTCTTCATCTTTGGTCCATGTTAGGTGTGAATGAAGTTGACATTAAGGAGAAATAATATATATGCGCCCTTCCTTCTCCTTCAACCATTTTATAGATTCTTCAGTCTTTTTAAGTTAATATTGAGGGGGGTTGATAGGTTATTATATATTAGGAGATTTCTTAAGATCAACTTGGTTTGATGTTGGTCTAACACACCTTTGTTCATTTGTGTTTCTTAGTGTGTGCTTCAAATCTTACGATCATAATCATATCTTGAATATGAGTGGTTCAAAGGTCATGATATTATCAGTAGTCATGATCTCTAATCATCATCCTCTCATTTGACCAGTTCATGCTCTTTATTTAAAGATCTTGTAGGATTTTATGAAGGCATGTACTGGAGTCTAATATGTTGAGCAATAGTAATCACTAATTTATTTTTATTTACTCTTTTTTTTCTACTACATAGTGGAGTTTATTCCCCACAAAGATCTCCACTATATATTTGGTCACAATCTGTGATTCGTTGTAAGTTATTTACATTGGTGTTTGACCCTTTGGTTATAACCCACTCATTTTCTAACAATGTTATGTATGCCGCACATGTTCAATCACTATCTCCATGAGGCCCCATGGTGACCTTAAAGTGCCAAATCAAACCTTCTTAAATGCAACCTTTGTTAATAATGAGAAAGTCACCAATCCTCCTCACCATTTTGTATGTAATGGATACATAATTGTTATCCACTAGTTTGAAGCAACAATCCATAAGCATTTTCTTCTCGGTCTATCCAGTGGCCACCTTTTACTGATAACATATAAAACTTATATATATATAAACACTTGACATATTACAACAAATATAAGAAGAGCGAAGTAAAACCTTACCAATAACTATAAGGATATGTCATTGTAATAATATAAAATTCTAATTACACTACATAAATAACAACCCAAGATATAGAAGAAACAAAGTGAATAATGTCCCTACAATAGTAGGGAAAAAAATGCTATCATAGTAAGATTTCAAAACCCAAGATGTTATCATAGTAAGACTATGGAACTCACTTCCAAATTTAAGAAAGCTTTTAGTGAGAAAACTTTTAACTTTTTGTGCAATTAATATTGCATAATATTTAGTAAAAAAACATTAATGAATACTCATAGTACAAAACATGGTGTTAAAAAAATATATAGAAAATTTCACTTTACTATGAGTATGATATGATATTAAATATATTGGTGGAATAGTCATTATCAATCGTGTGATCAAAGTTCAATCAAGCTACACTTTCCTTGTACAATCGATCTACCATGTCATAACCTAAACCCTTCCAACCTACATTGAATCCATCCACAAGAGTCCATGAAATTTTAACTTTGCCGTTATAACCCTGACATATACCTCGAAATTTACACCGTACACCATATACATAAAGCCAATAGTCCTCAATACATTGAAATCGTACTAACAAAATACTCATTACATGTAGTATAATGCAAAGGCTTTAGAAGAATATTGAATATATTGTAATGATGATAATTTAAAAATAGTTGAGAGTGCACTCATTTCTTATAGTCACCATGAATGTACAAAGTGTTATATACATTTTTCCACCTTTGTAGTGTAGCATCATTGTCCTAGGATCTATGCCTTTAGTCCCTTGGACTTGTGGAGTTACTTACTAATTTGCATTTGTTTGTTTTATTTTATTTATTGTTTTATATGTCTTGAAATGGCTCTTCACATTTAAAAACATACACCGTATATGTATTTGTATATAATTTTTGAAATATTATTTAAATAATTATTTGTAATAGAAAAAGTATATTTATAGATTGATAAAACCAATTCTAGGTATGAGGTAGAATTGCAATTTAGTTATAATATTTTAGGTTTTATGTATAGGGTTGATGGCTAGGTGTTGCGTAAACTACATGATCTTTGTTTTGGTAGATTTAACGATGATTAGATGATGATATTAGGCTTCTACTAAATACTAGTGATAAGTTAAAATTACCTTTTTAATCTTGGAGTATGAAATAAAATTGTTTTATATTGGCTTAGAGCTCATCTTTCTTGGACGTAAGGAAACATGTTAATGACCCAAGACCCACAAGTATTTGACAAGAGGGGAAGTATTCCCCCTTATGGACCACCAACATGTTATTTTGGATGGCTAGGTTTTGTTTGCACACAATGATGTTGCTGCACATCGAGATCTTAATATTGTATTAATAGATGTTATGTGGGTAACCCTAGTTATTATAGGCTTTTACCTACTATGAAGGAAAAAAAAGATAGATGGAACCAAATTGAGTGAATACACAAACATTCAAAACATCACCTTTTACAAGATTCCTAGTCAAAACATAACTATACTCAACATAATTAAAGGTAATGGAAAAACCAATTTTGTATAGATAAAAAGTGATAGTGATAGATAACAATAAGTTCCAATTAAAATAAACTACAATGAAATAAAAAGGAGGAAGAAAACATGACAATGATAGTGTAGGAAATGATTTGAAAAATGAGATATAAAAGAAAAAAGGTGTCCACTAGATAAAACCGTGTTTAAAAGTTATGTATGAGAATGTTATAGGAAGGGAAAATGGAGAAACAACAATACTATATAGACAACTTCAATAGATAGAAGAAGTTTGAAGTCCAAAACAACATGAAACAATAACACAACTAAGAACTAAGTCACACAAATTGAGATGTGAAACAAGAAGATGGGAACAAAAGTTAAAGGAGTTGTGGGATGAAAGGTTATGTCAAGTATGTGAAATGGGAGTTAGAATTTGATTGACACTATCCAATGTACTCACAAATTAGGTTGAGGTTGACTTTTTTTTATTATCAAACACCGGGAATCAAGATTTCAGGTAGATATAGTGAGAGGTACAACAAGTTTAGCTAAGAAAATGACACGAGGAAAAAGCATATGATTGGAAATAAAGTCAATAACACAACTAACCCTCAATGTCAAGAGAAGGGGTCCAAAATCAATTTAACCTCTACATGTACACCAATAACTATAATTATTGTAATTTATTACTTTGGTTTTTTGAAATCAATAATATAAACTTTGTTTCCAATCACTAATAAAAAACAACTTTCTCATGCACAAGTCTTAACAACATATTTTGAAAAACACTTCCACAAGTTTGAGGAGTGTCACCCCATTCTGACCTTAAGACACTCATTTGGTGACTCTGTTAGGGAAGTAGGATCCTAAGTGACAATGGGTCTCCTTTGGGGTTGCCGTCAATTTTTCTCTAGTATTGACCTTGCACTTTCCAATGAAACAAATCAATTAATAACATAGTATTGACCTTGCACTTTCCAATGAAACAAATCAATTAATAACATTGGGACATCTTTGCCACGAGACAAGATCTGTTTCCCAAAAATCCAAAAAAATAAACTTCCACAAGTTTGTTAAATTTCACCCATATTCTTACCTTAAGACACTCATCTTTCCAATCCACAAGTCTCAACAACATATAATGAAATCCGATTGAGGATAATAATTAGTTATAATTTCCATACTCGCCATAACAACCATTAAAATGTTCATGTGAACTTTTGTCTATTGTTTTGAGTGGATTGGGTAGGCTCTTAAGGTGTCTTTTTAGAAATATCAATCCATCACATTTAAAGGCACAATAATTGCATCTGCATATATATGGTGATTCAGGGAACATAAAGCAAAAGACAAAGTGCCCAGAAAGGGAAGAGGTGTAAAAAGGATGTTAGAAATACATATCCAAAAACACACTAAACATAATGAATGGCCATGGCCTCTCCAACCTTTTCAAGACCTAACATTCATCTTATGGTTATCCCTCCTTTTCAAAGCCACATTCATCTTAGTTTTAAAATAAAATTATTTAATACTCTCTTGGCTACATTGCATACGGTTATGACTTTGTGATAATAAGTTGAGATTTGATTTTAGAGTCACTTAACGCATGATCAAAGTTTTGCATAGTAAGCGTAGTTTCAGTGCCATAATCTTTTTCATAATCCTTTGTATAATATAAACATAAAAGCCATGCCACCATTCCACATAAGCATTGTATAAACATAAAAGCCATGCCACCATTCCACAAAAGCATTGATATTTATGTTTTTTTTTTATTAATTTTTAAATATTGCCATTCCACATAATCATTGATATTTATGTATTTTTTCATTAATTTTTAAATATTGATATTTATATATTTTTTATTAAATTTTAAAATAATATTTGTATATATTTGTGGATATTACAGTGATAAGATACCAACACCCTCATTTTCACCATCTAACACGAGTGAAAAAGCTAGCTGTAATCAAAACCAAACAATTCCCTCGATTTTAGGTAACTTTTATCTCACAAAGTTAGCACTTAAATAAGCTTTCGTCTAAACAAAGTTAAAAACACCACCAAATGATTTTAAAAAAATAAATCCTAATTTTATTTCTCTTAATTTTTTAAAAATAATATTTTGATAATCTTTTTAAAGATAAATTTATTTTTAATTTATAAAATGATTATAAAGTTTAATTATCATTATTGTAATTATAAATTATTGTAATTATAAAGATGCTAAGTTGGGGTTAAATCATTGAAGAATAAAAAAAAAAGTTCATATTGTAAAATAACGATAATATTTTTTTTAAAGAAACTAAATATTTTATATATATAAAGGGTTGCGGCAAAGCAAAACAATAGTGAAAATTATTACAAAATTTGACTCATAACGAATTGAATCCATTTTTACTACTCTACTGTCAAAAGTGTTATAAAACTGCTTATACATTTGGGCAGCCTAGCTGCATTAAACTTTGATAAATTGCCCCAACGACAAGACACATTTGAAATACATATTCAAGATGTTGATTCATTTTCAGGTTCTTCCTAGAGTTCAACTTGGCTTGGTGCATTATCTTCATTTTCCATTGGTTTCGCTTCCCATCTTGGTTGTTCCTCTTCGAAGTTTCCAGCTCGAGATATTCCTGTGATTTGATTGTTAGAGACTGAGTTAGATTGTTGAGGCATTGCTAATGCTCGAAGCTGATTGCATTCATGTTCCAGGGAGTCCAAATGACGAAGAAGGCTTGTTGTTGTCCTCTCAAGCTCACCAATTTGTTGTCTCTCTTCCTCTCTAGCTTTGGAATGGTTGCACTCATGTTCCAAGGAGTCCATTCATTGAAGAAGTATGGATATTGTCTGCTCAAGGGAAATGGTTTGCTATCTCTCCTACTATAACGAATTAGTTCAATGAAAAGGGGCATTTATCATCTGATCTACATTGTTGAACTTGGTTGTGAAATCCATGATTTGCACTCTAGATCCTTCAAAAATGTCTTCATGTCTTCACAAATTTCATTTGATCTCACTCCATGAGGGATCCATAGTCAGTTAGCCAATGTCTCCCTAATTCCCGAGATTGTCAAAACATAAGACCCAATTTTCAATTTCCCGGGAAGGACGAACTGTGTAACACTTCTTATGAGGGTTTATTCCAACTAAAGCCTTGTTTGTGTTTATGCTTCAGGTCTTAATTACAACAATTGGAGAATTGTGTTGGAAAATGATACCTTGTAGACTACCAAAAATAGACTAGAATCTCGAGAGCACGAAATTCCAGGCTGGAAGACTACCAAAAATAGACTAGAATCTCGAGAGCACGAAATTCCAGGCTGGAAGACACCCACATATGCCTCCAAACCACGAGCCAAAGCAAATTGAAGCAAAGGAAGACCTAGAACAAATGAAACCCCCAAAAGAAACAAAGAAAGATTGAATGCCTTCAAGGAACCCCCTTATTAACCAAGACAGATCACAAAGGCAGGAATGGAGGTCCACTGGCACTAAAATGCAAGATAAAGGAACAACAAGTCATAACTAAACCCACCTATTCGTCCCAACAACGTGTCAGGGAAATTGAAAGCAAGAGAGGAGCCATGATTATTAAAAAGGTTCAAAAT
>CBVK0102358527.1:0-12096 GCA_900067695.1 Picea abies
GCTACATTGTGAAAATACTTTGAGTTGGTATCCCCGCTTTTAAGCCAAGTGGCTCTGCTTCAGAGCCTCCAAGCGTCCTCATGAGAGCAAAGTATGGAATTTCTATTAACCTCGAGCGACTTGAGTCTATCAGCCTCCTCAGAAGTTAACGTAGAAATAGACGAATGTTTGATAGCTTGTATGATCTCACACTCCAGCGTGTCAAGACGGGCTTGTTCATCTTTTTTCTTAGCATGATACCACGATCTGGTGGAGTCCTTCAAAGATTTTAATTTCCATACAAGACGTCGCTGTGCATTATCTTCTGTGAGAAAATAGGGGTTGCTCCAAACTTTAGCAACCAATTCATTGTAGTCTGACTCCTTGATCCAATTATGATTGAACTTGAACGGGGTCGAGCAAATCCGGTCTGGAGGTCTCAGCTGTAAAAAAATGGGAGCATGGTTCGAGATGAAGGGGTGCTCAACCCACGAGGCTGGTAAATCAGTGGAAGACAAGTACTCTTCAGCAACAAGGAACCTATCTAACCTTCTGGCAATGACGTTTGGCCCCGATCGACCATTTCTCCAAGTGGGGACAAGAAGATCTGGTAAGATATCAGTCAGTTTGTTGGAGTCAAAAATATACCTGTAAAAGTCTTCGGTGGCCCCGACACATAGCTGCCTCCCCAGTTCTCTGTGGCAGATAAGATAATATTGAGGTCTCCACCAACAATGAGATAAGGGATGGAGATAATTCCACTATCAGCAAGATGCGACCAGAAACGCTTTCGGTCCGAGCATGGGCTGTATAAATTAAGAAGCGCAATCTCCCGTGAAGAAGCTAGGCAATGACCCATACAAAGGATACCTCCTGCAGTTAAAGAGGGTCTTAGATCTAAAACACTTGGATCCCAAGCCACCAGTAAACCACCGAAGTTACCAGTGGAGCTAACGGCCACAGTATACCAGGATGGATGAAAAAGAAACACAAAATCTCTGGATTTTTGAGCATCAGAAAGCATTTCTTGAAGGAAGATAATGTCTGGCTTTGATCGCTTCAGAAGTCTTGTGAAAGAGGCAGCCTTGAGAGTGCCTCCAATCCCTCGAATATTCAGGGATAGCACTATCATTATTTTTTATGTGCCAAGGCCTTGAATGCTCTAAGGGCCTTTCCATCTTGGATCTGGAGATCTGAACCAGATTGAACGGAGTTCTGAAGCTCCTTTTGTTTCCTGGAGCTTCTCGTCTGGAGCGGCGAGAGATCAGTGCCAATGCCTCTCGACCATGCTAGTGATTTTTCAACTTTAACTTGCCCCAAGGAGGAAGAGCTCCCAGCCTCAACCCCTGGATGGATGAGATCTTTTCCCCTATAAATAGCTAGTTGTGGATCAATATTTGGCAATTTAGAGGGTGAGGTCGATGAGGCCAAAGCATCTAGAAGAGTAGGATCCACGTCTTCCGACTATCCAAAGCTAGGGGGCTCCGAGGATAGAACTTTGGGCTCAATAATAGAGGGAGGAGAGATAGGTATCATAGGCGAAGAAGGGATCAGGGGAGAAACGAGTGTAGTCTGTGGAAGGTTGTCAGGAGTAATAAGAGGCACTTTTTCCCGGGAGCTAGTCGGATTTGTGACTCTACTAGTGAGCCAAGGGAAGCTTTGAAAGGTGTATTTTTCTGCCTCTGACAGAGTCGAGTAAAGGGAAGGGCAGATTCGGCTAACTAAGTGTAGAGGTGACTCCACTGAAACTGTAACTGGACGAGAGGAACCATGCTAGTGATTTTGTAACTTTAACTTGCCCCAAGGAGGAAGAGCTCCCAGCCTCAACCCCTAGACGGATGAGATCTTTGCCCAACAAATTGTTGGTTCAGTTCATACATTCATGCGATTTTTCACTCATAATTTGGTTTGAACTCTTGGTAATTCAACATAAAAAAATGTTTGGCCGAAAATAAAGGTAATTTCATTTTATTCAATATTTAATTATTGATGCCATCCTATTTCAATTATAGTTTTGAATTTGACAACAGTATGGAAAATAATCTCGGATGGTCATAGCATGAAAATTTGGGTTTGCATTTGAAAATAGTGAATTGATAGCCATATGGTATGATATAGGTTTGAGTGTTTAATGTAAAGATATCTTGCATATGTGGCAAAGGATTAAAATATTAATAAATAGTTTATTTCATATATAGATAGAAGATTATCCGTACGTCATATATCACTTTCAAGAAATTATTCCTAAAATTCCCAAAACATATTTCATATAATTTCATGAAATTATTCCCCATGTCTATGTGAGTATAAAACTTTAAATAAAAAAATCTACTAGAAGACTTATTTATATAACATTGATACTGGTTCTAGTCAAAATAATACATATGAACAATTTGTTTTGATTTGGATGAATCATGTGAATAAGAGGGATACTTTTGGCATACTTGAATTTTGTGGAAAGTGACTTATAAGTGTTATGTTATGAACTTTATTTATATGAGAAATGATATAAGTTATGAACATAATTAATTGATTGTAAATGTATTACGAACATGTGATTTATCATGCACTCCTATCATCTTATAAAATTTTACGCAAATTATAAACCCCTTATCATTATTCCCTTATCATTTATGATTTCATTTTCATTCATTTCCCATGTTCAAAGAAATTAATGACTATTTGGTAAAGAATATACAATTCAACTTTTTAGAACAACAAGTAAAGAGATGGATGCTTACTTGGTTTTTCTTCCTTGTTTCTCTTATTCCCTTTCATTATCCCTTTACATACTTGATTGCTTGGTATATCAAAGACATTGGTAAATTATTTGAAAGAAAAATAGTATTTGATGTTTAATATATTGTGTCTTGTATATTCACTAATTGGATTATTGATCCACCTTAAGAACCTATTGCTCCTCCTTTGCATCCTCACTTAGGCATAGCTGATTTTCCTGAACTACCTCCTACCTCCTATGCAACCAATCAATGATAGTTGAGAAAACATACCTGCAATTTCCCCTTCTAGTATAGTCCATTGGCCAAATAACTCATTTCCACCACCTCCTCATATACATCCTATGCCTCTTGTTGCTTCTATAGCCTCCCATGCACACTCTATCTAGGTTTCCATAAATTAAAAAAAAAAATCATTTTGAACCTCAATTGGATAATAGCCTGCAATTTCCTTGAGCTCTGATTCACCTGAGACCTCCTCCTATATAGTTAATACTCTCCCTTGCCAACCTGAAGATAATGAAAGGAAAATGAATTTTGATGACATGCACCCTGAAATGTCAAAATTTGAAGAAAATAAGTTTGTTGATCCAGACTTACTTAAGCATAGGGCTGCTCTTTCAGAGAAAAGTAGATAGAGGGAGGCTACTTCAAACAAAAAATATCACTTCTGATTCTATTTTTGTTATTTGATGACATTGTCACTTTGACATTCGAGGCATAGTTTTTGGACATCAGACATGATATTATTTTTAAAAATTTTTTGTATCATTCCTTTATGATGTTTTGGGAGATACAAGTGTTTGATGATGTGGTGTGTTCATACTGGTTGCTTTTGATACATTTTTTTATGCTAATACATGCAAGATATTTGATTAAGTTATGGAGTTACAAGGGAATTGTTGAAAATAAAAGGAGTAAAAGACATATGGGACCCCACCTATTATTTATTATTATTTACCCTTATTATAATGTAAAGTTATCCTATCCTAACTAAAGTTATTTAACTTTATAACAAAAGGTAGTTCAACCACTTAAACTACTTTTTGAAGACATAAAATGAGGGGAGCAATGACAGACATGGACATGAGAAAATAGAGAAATACTTCTGATAAAGTTTTCTCTTGCCTCAAGTGAGAAAATTTATTATTTCATTCATTTATGAAATGATAACATGGTTACTTTAAAGGTGAATAAAGAAAGGAATGGGAAGCATTCATTATTTACATGCTCCAAAGGTCATTCATTCATCTTGATAGTCTGTTTATTCTTAATTAGAAGTTATGAATTTAGTTTCAATGTTGATTAATGCTAGTTTTGTAGAGTCAATACTATGATGCACTTGTAGCTTGGATTGATCTAGTTCAATTTTTAGTATTAGTCTTCTTCTTTGAGACACTAGTTGTCTATGTATGCACTAGTACAAAATGAGAGATAAGTGACCAGGAGACCAAAAAATTTGGTCACCATAGTTTTTTCAAGGGATAAATGACCAAAATTGATAAATTTAAGTGAGCTAACTAAAAAATACCAAGATAAATGACCACTTTTGGTCACGGGATAAAATCTAAACCAAAAAAGACAAAGATAAATAACTAAATTTTGTCACGAGATATCTAGACTAAAAATGACCACATAACAATTAGTCATTTATTTGGTCATTTTTAGTTGTGTCACTCCGGTAATGGAAAATTGCAATTTTGACAATGAATTTGTACAATTTACTAAATTCTAACACTGCAGATGGATTCAAAGACCCCTGAAAACAATTTACTAAATTCTTACACTGCAGATGGATTCAGAGACCCCTTTCAGGGGTCTCTGAATCCATCTGCAGTGTTAGAATTTAGTAAATTGTAGACCCCCTCATGTGTCACAACTCAACTATTGACACCAAATTAGCTATCATGGCGATTTCCTAGCTGCGAGCTATGACTTATATCATCATCTTGAAAATTCTCTAATTATGAACTAATTACCTTGAACTAGATCCAACCATTGAAATTACTACATATAGTCAATTATTAGACTTTATATTGCACAATATTGAGAGATTTAATTTTGTGGTTCTTAGGAAATTGACACAAAATTATCTATATATCATGACGACGCCGACGTAGCTAGCGAGTTTATAAGGCTTATATCAACATCTTGAAAAATCCCTTAGGAACTAATTGCCTTGAACTAGATCCAACCATGGGAAACTACTCCATATAGTCAATTACTAGACTTTATATTAGACATTGAGAGATTTAATTTGAGGGGATTAGGCATAGTTATAAAAATTATTCATAAAACATGTGTGAAAATGGGTTGTTCATTAATCTACCATATCAAGAAATGAACCAATATTGGAAGTTTATAATATAAAATATTACATGTGTGAAAATGGGTTGTTCATTAATCTACCATATCAAGAAATGAACCAATATTGGAAGTTTATAATATAAAATATTGGAAGTTTATAATATGAAATAAAATTATATTGGAAGTTTTTTATAATATAAAATAAAATTATTATTGTACTGATATATAGTAAGGATATGGCATGACATATAATAATATGGGATATTTTACTCCATTACCAGAAACCTGTATTGATCGACATGGGAAAGCGAGGAGGGTTATCGACCAACATGGGGGACATAGGAGGGTTTTACCTACGTTCCATGCCATGGACGACTTCTCCATTTGTTAATGGAGTTCACCCAACTTATTTCATGTAAATTGGTGGGAGGGTGCTAAAAAACTGGGGTAAGGGCTTAATTTTAATCTATACGAGCGGTTTACTCAATTCATTGGCCGATTTCTCCACTCATTAATGGATTTTATGTTGTTCATAATTGGTTAATTGGCGTGAAGGGTGTGATAACTAGGTTTAGGGTTGTTATTACGTGACGATCATTGAAACAATCAGGGTAAGGGCTTGATTTTAATCTATACGAGTAGTTTTCTCAATTCATTGGTTGAGTTCTCCACTCATTAATGGAGTTTATGTTGTTCATAATTGGTTAATTGGAGGGAAGGGCGTGATAACTAAGTTTAGGTTTGTTATTAAGTGATGACTGTTGAATTTGTTTCTTGGGTTACACTATATATTCATCACTAGTAGTAGCAATGGAGATGAAAACTGCAACAAACAAAACTTGGAGGCTTTTGAAGAGGCATGCGAGGGATACTTTAGCAGTAGAGTTAAAATCCATGGCTTCCCCTTCTTAGGCTAGTCAATTTGGTCTCGATATTCTATATTTGTTAAATTTCCGAATGCACAGAAATATCATGGATTCTAAGCTCAATTCAACAAGAGAAATCTCATGGATGTTAAGTAATTTCTGTTGTCCTTATTAACAACCCATTTCTTTATAAATTTCTCAAAAAACTGTCTCGAAAATATTATGGAGTGGATAGGAAAATTTAGAAACCATTTCCTATCCATTTCCTATCTTCCCCTTATACAGAATGAGAAAACATTATGGATAAGACGTCATTGTCCACCTATAAGAAAGGGTATTTCAAGAAGTTGCAGTCCACAACTGTCACAATGTCAACTTCTGAATTCACCTTCAAGGGATTTGGATAATGGATATGGAATTAGAAGCACTAGTGTAAGGGGGAGTTCTTCTGGTTTAACGAGACTACAAAACCTTGGGAACACCTGTTTCATGAACAATGCTATTTAGTGCCTAGTTCATACACCTGAGTTAGTGAGATACTTTCTGGAAGATTATAGCCAAGAAATAAATTGGAAAAATCCTTTGGGTATGGTTGGTGAGGAAGGCCATTGTAATTTTAGTGGAAATTCAGGGCACCAATGCTTGCTCCATTATCACTTCTTAAGACCTCAATGATTTAGAAGGTTTGTGTTTACAATCCTTGAAGACACTGATCATGATGAAGGGGGTTGGACTGAAAAATTCTGGGAATTAGAGGAGCAACACATTCTGGGTTAAAAGGTTGTTCAGATGAGGTAAGGTCTCTGGGAATATTTAGTTTTTCCATGAGCTGGGCAACAAAGGAGTCAAGTGGAATTGAGGCAGGTTTCAAGGTCTTGGTTGTGGTTGTGTGCCATGGTTAAAGTGAAACATAGGAATGGAGTGGGTGGGTCCACATGGAAAGGGATTACTAGTGAAAGGTACCACTACAATCGGTGAAAAGAGAGGAATCCAATTGAATATTTGGGAGGTAAGTGTGTCAGAAAGGGTGGGTGTGTCCACGAAAAAAAAAGGATGACAAGTGATAGATACCATTGTGATCAGGGAGAAAAGGGGAATCCAATGTGATAGGTCCCAAATAAGGCTGTCGGGAAGGGGTTCAGGTCATAGGAAAAAAATTCTTAGAAATGATAGGTACCACTGCGATCAAGATGAAGAGAGGAATCCAATGGGATAGGTCTCGAATAAGGGTTCCCGTGTGTTACGAGGAAAATCTCTCTATGGCTAGGGTAAACCACAACAGATGGAAATGATTGTAGAAATCAACTCTATTCTCAAGTATGCTATATAAACAAATATGCTAGCACGACAAGATAAAAGGCCTACCTCGTCCACACGTTCGATGAAGTCCACCATTGAGCACTTGACCCAAAGAAATATACCTACAACTAGTCCTAAACAACCAAGCAAAGCAAGCATATGGTGATAATATATGATGTTAGCACATTCAATAGCATAATCCATTAATATACACAAAAAATACGCCCATGGAATGATAATTCAAATTTTTGCAAGATATCAATTGGACGGGAAAATAATATTTCTATTAATATATGATCACTAGAAGTGAAAAAGTTACAGACTTCCGTGTCAGAACGGTTCGTAACCGAGAAACTAAGTTCCTTCTAGCTGGGCCTCCACCACTTCAATCCTCCACCAAAGGCAAGCTCATAGAAGGGAGACAATGAAGTTCTCAATCAGTAAGGGAAGAGCTTGGGGGCTGAACACTGTGTTCAGACTTAAAGGACAAAGGGATGCAAACTCAATATGAAGTGAACAATTTCTCCAGAGTAACTTTGCTCTCAAAGTTGAATTCTTTCTCCTCCTTTCCATAGCTCAGAATTGGCCCATTTATATCCTTCAAATGGAACTGAAGAGCTAATTCAAAACATTTCCAGTATATGGAAGGCCAAGGATCATTGATCTCTTGTTGTGACATGGAAACCCGACACCATTTTTCATTTTTGGGCACAAATCTCAATGTACGCGGGTTGTAGTGGTGTAACCTACGTATACACATGTTGTATAGTAGGCACGATGCGTATATGTGGAAAAATGTATTTTTTAGCTCTGGGATTTGCAAAAAGGGATGAAAAGTCTACATAGGGAAATGGAGAAAGGCCCTCTGTGCAAGATTTCATAAGGTGAGGCAAATATTGCTATAACACCCTGGGACCATTATACTTTTTTTTAAACTTCTATAGAGTTATACTCTGGCCTGAAGAATATTGTAGTGATTTTTAAACTTCTATAGAGTTATACTCTGGCCTGAAGAATATTGTAGTGATGAATGGGCCAAATTGTTAATAGGAAAAATTTTGTATGAATTTCACAACCATAATGCAACGGGCAAGGTTGCATGACAAGCGTTCTCGTCTGTTCCTTTTCTATTTTGTTCCTTTCTCAGGGGTTAGGGTTTATAGGGTTCCTATTGACAAAGATTTTCCCTATGCTATAGCTCTCTTATATACATGTAGGGTCGAACAATAGTACTCAGACCAATATCTCAGGCCACCAACTAAGGAGGCTCTACCCTACCCTTAGCCATGCTACTCGATTAAAAATTTACTAGAGAGTATCTTTTCGAGTGTTATTCTCAGTGTCACTATAGTATTCAGGTGACCAATTGATTGATCTAGGGCTAGTTTCAGGAGACCTAGGGGACTCCCAATACACATGATAGTACGTGGTAATGATGGTTTTGTACATATTTTTTTCTGATGTGGTACTACTCGAAAGTTTTGTACATATTTTTTTCTGATGTGGTACTACTCGAAAGGTACCAACAAGTGTTACATAGGTTTCCAACAAGGTGAAATGTTGGTTTCTATACAACCCCATGAAACCGTATGTATTTTCTACATGTAGTCTTCCCCACCACAGTTTTACCCACTAAATGATAGATCTATGCGCTTTAAAGATGCCGACAGTACACGTCTCTACCTCGAAAAAAATTCCCACATTTTTCATAGAGGAAATTGCACTGATACCACTTGCTAGGTACTAGATCTATTATAATAAGCAAAAAACATAAATACTGCAGAAAATACCAACGAAGCAATAGAATGTAGAGAACCACAATACCAAAAAAGATACCTTTATTTCCATAAATGGTGAAAAAAATCCAATTTCAAATTTACTAAAAACGAAAAATAAATTTCCAACAATTTAGATTCACGAAGCAATAGAATGTAGAGAACCACAATACCAAAAAAGATACCTTTATTGATAGAAAGCATTGTTCACTTGCCTCTTCAAGGGGGAAACCTCTAGCGGAGCTACGCTCTATTACAATAATTCTCAAGAAAAATGTTTCTCATGCCTCCTACTCTTATTTATATTAATTCTATCTTCTAAAGAACATTCCAGAGGAAGATTTTTCTAGAGGCAAAAGCTTCTATTAGGTCTTCTTACATTGACTTGTTAAATAGGCCTTATTAACTAATGTCGGCCTTTATTACATGGAAAATATATTATTCTACCTATGTGAGGGGTCAGGGAGGTCAGGTCCCTAACAAGGAGAGTTAGTAATAGGCGATGGCTTTATAATTTTTGTAAAGAAACCAAATTGGTATGTGGTTATTAGTGAGTAAAATTTATAATTAATCTTTAAATAAAAAGAACGGTTCAACATTCCCTGAATCTAGACCTTGAATTTCAAACCTTGAATAAGATGAAAATGGTTGTTAATTATTTATTATAGTTATAAAATTCATTTTTACTTTTTTTTCCTAAAGAAAAATCATAATTTCTATGCAAATATTGAATGGAAATTACATTGATCATGTGCATAATACAATTTCATAATTAATGGTTAGTTCATTTTTGTCCCATTGAAAAATAATCCTCTATCTTGCCTTATTTTTTAGTATTTCTCCTTTTAAACCTCAACCCACACCCTGGAAAATGTTCCATAGGGACTAAATGTAGATCATTATTCCTATTTTCAAAATCCATATGGAGTGCCAACTTCTTATCAGAATTAGAGAGGTTGAAGTCATGCATTTTCCTCATTCATCCCAATGGGTCTTCATTTACCACTACAACCCCCAAGGGGGAAATCATGGTATTGTTGTCTTCTTCTATATCCTTCGAGGGGACATTTGATTCCTTAATTTGCACTTCAAGACACACATTGACATCCTTCCATTTGATTGTTGTTTGCTAATTTTCTACATTCTTATAAGCTTCATCATTTGAGAATGGTTGCTCACATGATTCCCAATTTTTTGGTTTTAGTTTGTGGTATTTTTTCCTTTTTGGATGAGGTAAAGTTTGGGGAAAATAATCCTGAAGATGTCTAATTTGTTGGCAGATTTGACATCAAAAAGTTGTATTCTCATAATCCAAAACCTAATTCAATTGAGAATTTTTCCTTTGTAATATAATGTTGTCTGATAAACCTTGGACGATGTCAATCTCAACACATATTCAAGAATATGTATATAAAATCAATTTAATCTAATCAATATCTATTTTTAAGTATTTTCCCAAGGTATTCTCAACATTTTCAAAGATTAGAAATTCCAAAAGTGTAGGGGAAAATTTGGGAGAAGAACCCAAACTAACACTTTGGTAATAGACATAGGGGTAGGGTCAAACTCTAGGAACTAAGGGGTAACAAAAATAATTTTTCTTCCTCAAAACTAGGGACATTCCTCTAAAACTTTCTAATAATCAGCAAGGTTTGGAAAGTAAACAATAAAGAAACATTTCCTCACTTACAAAAAAAGAGTAAGAGGATCGGTTCATGTTAACATAAAATCCCAATATACCATGATCCTTATACCAATGAAATAATCCTTTTATGTAAAATATGCATTTGTCACAAAACACTTTATTTATCATCATTCTCAAATTCAACAATATGTTAATAATTGAAGTTAAACTACTTGTAGTCAACTTTCACCTATCCACTACTAGACCATATTCCAAATAAATTTTGTTTGACTTGAAAAAGACTCCTTAAAAATGTTTTTGGCCCCATTTTCCATCATTTCATAATTTGCATTCACGAATTGGGAATACTAATCTCATAAAGGGGAATTATACTTCAAGAAATTATCAATATTCATAAAGGGGAATTATACTTCAAGAAATTATCAATATTCATAAAGGGGAATTATACTTCAAGAAATTATCAATATTTTCAAGAAATTATCAATATTCATAAAGGGGAATTATACTTCAAGAAATTATCAATATTCATAAAGGGGAATTATACTTCAAGAAATTATCAATATTTTCTAGGCAAAACTTTAGATTCTTTGAAAATGTTCCTTCACTCCATTTTCCATCATTTTATAGCTCTCATTTAGGCCATCATTTCATAATTCTCATTCATGAATTGGGAATACTAATCTCATAAAGGGGAATTGCACTTCAAGAAATTAGAAATATTTTGTAGGAAAAACTTTAAACACTTTGAAAATATTCCTTCACTCCATTTCCATCATTTTATAGCTCTCATTTAGGAATGAAGAATACCAATTCATAAGGGGAATTGTAGTTTAAGCAATACTCATTAGACAAAACTCTTTGCATTTAGATGAATTTCAATGAAGAAATATAAATAGATAAATCATTTTATAGATATTGGTTAAATGTAAATTGAAGCTAATTTGGTGAAAAAATATGAAAAATTAAAAGTATTTTTAATCAATGAATATATTTTTCTTCTAAAAAAGTAATTAAAATTTTCCTTTTACAAATAATTATACCTCATATACCTCATCTATTAAAAAGGTGATATAGACATTAATATAGAAATGATTAAGAAACAACATTATGATTATAAGTTTTTCCATTTCACTTTTCCATTACAAGGATGTCACAAAAGTATGATTTGGACAAATTGAATGAGAAAGAAATATCAATCTTTTTAACCATATTAGAGGATAGAAAACAATTAGCACTATCTTTTTCAATCATTTTGTTAATTAAATTGAAATTCAAAAATAAAAAAATTACATCCAATCAATATACATAATTTTCAACTTAAAAAAATTAATAACCATAATCCTTTTATAAAATTTATTTAAAAAAAACTAATATATATTTATTTACCCAAAAAAAATTCATAATTAAAATTTGAATTACAAAACAAAAATTCAACATTCCGAATCTAAACCTTAAATCGTAAAAGTCAAAATGTTAAACCTCAAAAG
>CBVK0102358602.1:0-30027 GCA_900067695.1 Picea abies
GCTCTTCCGATCTCACTTCTATATCAACTATCCTGACAGGTTTCAAAGTATTCGGGACCTTTACCTCTTGTTGAGATCTTAGTTTCCAACCAGTGGCATCTCTCTATTTTCTAGAAAACTAAGGTTTGGGAGTAGATTGATTTCTTTCCACTATGGTCAAATTGTTCATAAGCTTATTCTGCACCTGAAAAAACTGAGTATTCATTTGGTCTATCTTCTAAGTCATGAGAGCAATCAAATCAAGAGCACTATTGTTGGAAGCCTTCATCCTTGATTATGTCTTGTTGCGGGGATACTGAAAAGTTTCTATTTTTGCATCAAGGAGATTTTCTTCAATGTCGATACTAAACTTTTTAGCCTCTACCAATGATGTGGGATATGTATCTTTAAGAATGTATCCTAACTTCCCTTCAAAGGAATTCATGTAAAGGAGATGAACTAATGATGTTGTAGGATGGTAATCTGTTGGAATTTGATTGTACAACCTATCAAATATTGAAACAAATTCCTTTACTGTTTCATTCTCCTTTATTTTATTTGATTGAACTGAGTCCCAAGTGTCCCACCATCTACTTTTCTTGACCATCTGATTTTAGATAAGGTGGAAAAGACATCATAGGTCATGATATGATTATCAGGGAGTCCCTTGAACCAAACAAGGACTTCTTCAGTCAATGATGAAGAGAATAATCTCATGGCCACATCCTTGTGATCAATACCTGCATTGTCCATATCCTAGCCCATGACATAAATGTGGTATTCGGTAGTTATCACATTGTTTCCTGGGAACTTTGGAAAACACTTGTTGACATTTGTTGGCATATGGTTATGGTAACCTTGGATATTAGCCATGTTAAGGGGTTTGTAGAGGTCTCTTGCACAAGGACGATCCATTGGAGCAAGGGGAAGGGATTTATGGAAAAGGGTTTTAACAATTGGAGACTTGAGAGTGCCTTCTTTGGTAAACCTTAGAAGGCTTGAACCTCCCATTGGGAAAAGGTTTGGGGAAAGAAGGGTTCTAGGAAGGTGGAGTCACTATATTAATTTCAAAATGAACTCATCAAGAAAGGTGGAAAGGGAATGTTCCTTGGGTGGAGTCGCCAGGAAAGCTAAGGGAAATTATTTGTGATAGGTTACCAAAGTGTCATTAGGGTATGAAGAAGATTCAAAATCTTTCCTGGAAACAACGCCAAAATGTTATAGCGCAAGTTGTAGGTTGGTAAAATCCTGACCCAACCACAAGGAAAGTGTTACAACTTGGGAATCCTACACCCAATGTCACCTCGATATAGGTCCCACACTTCAAGGGTGACTAGATCACTCTAGGGAGACATTCCCGGTGACCCTAAGAGGATTCAGATGGAGTTAGAGGAAAATGGAAGTGAAGCCCCTAGAAATCAAGTCTAAGTGGGATGAAAGGTAGGGAGAGATACCTTTCAAGTTAGGTAATTGTTTCCCCACAGGTATAATACTTTTCTAGATGATTTTACCTACCCGAGAAGCAAGAAAACACACTTTGCAATGATATATGCTAGTCAGATCAGGAAGTTAAGCTTGTTGTCCCTAATTTGCAGAAGTATATATCAAATCAAATCAACAAGTAAAACATCTAAAATCAACATATAAATATATAGACTAGTTAGGTAAATCAACATCAAACTTAATAATGAAATTGCTAGTCTTTAACTTTGCTAATGACTGTTGAGCTATTCTCTTTCCTAACCTGTCTATTCCTAGCATTATTTTGCACTTTGTTTTCTACCTCTACAGTTTTAAAGTGAGCTTACATTGTATGTTTTGAGTGTTTTATAACATTTTTTTAGTTTTTTTAAGGTAGGATTAGATTGTTTAGAATATCTCCATCAAATCAAAGTCTTTTTGTCATTTCAAATTTCAAATTTTGCTTATGGGAAAAGGCGCTACAGGAATAGCACTATTCTTGTAGCGCCAAGAGTAATCATCATCTTGCATGCACCACTTCACAATATCATGTCAAAATATTCCTGAGATCTTATCCTAAAAACAAACATGATTGACGATTAAAGATCAAAGTCGTGCCCTCAGTTTTATACTCATTCGAAGAGATCGAGGTTGTACTCCTTTACTCTAAATCATATCACAAGTTATTGGTTTCCTATCATGATGGCTAATAGATTACACCCGAGTCTTTCATTATATTTGGTTTTAGTTTATACAAGATTTGGATGTCGACAACCTCTTCCACAACATTTTCAGAAGATCTATAGTTGTTGCTAATATAAACCCTAGACAGACTCTGAAATTTAGTGATCTGCAATATGGCATGTAAGAAAAGAAGGAAAGTTACCCAACTAGAACTAGAGGGTGTTGAATTTCTTGAAACTTACCTAGATATTTCACAAAGGTTCATAATGGAAGGGTGGTTTAACTTCTCCCCAATGCTACATGGCTATCATGAGAAAATTTCTTTGATATTTTCTCAGAACTTTGATGGATTGGAAACAATGGTGGGGAAGGTTTTAATTCATGTGACAGAGCATTCAATTAGGACAACATGTAGGCTATCCATGTATGGAGAGAGATGGTGGAAGAAGGAGGAGATGCCTATGAAAATTTTCAACTAGGTTTTGCTCTTAGAACACCAAGATCCTAACTGGAGTCAAGGTATACCACATAGGTCGTTGAAGAAGGAATGGAAAAATTCTCTAATGGTGATTCACATGTATATTATCTATGAAGGATGTTTCTCCTTTGTTCAAATTTACCACATTATATCGTTAATGCACTTGAATTATAGTGGCATCCCTCTATGTATACCATTATTTTTATTAAAAATCTCGACAAAAATGCCTAAAATAATACAATCTAACCCTGCAACTGCTAGTAAGAGTTTTTTTCACCAGAGATTGATCAAAGTCCTAGTCATGTATGCCTTGGATGAAGTGAATCATTCTTGGGATTGGTTAATTGAATCCCTTGAACTTAAATAACATGAACCAAAACCTAAATTTTCTCCAAAACATAAATCAACAAAGGAAAATAATATTCTTAAAACCTCTGTTGTTACAGAAAAGGAGAATTCTCCTGTGTCTAGAGTCACTCGATCTAGTAAAATAAAATTACAATTGCAGCAGAAGACAAAGGATCTAACTAAAATGTTTCATGTAATCAAGGCCACCAAAGAACATAAAAAGAAGCAAAAAATAGAGGAAGAGTTGGACATTCACACCCACGAGAAGTTTCTTTTTCCAAAGGATGAGCCTGAAGACAACAAAGGAATCCATATTAAAGAATCAAGAAAGCAGAAGCTCAAGAATTCGACAGATAAACAAAAGGAACCAATTTCATGTGATAAAGGTAAATGAGTGGTAAATTATCCTAGAAATTCTAAGACTAGGGAAACACATAAATTCAAACTAAATTCAAAATCCCTTTTCAATCCTTCTCTTAAGGAGGAAAATGTAATTTTCATTGATGATGACACAACATAAAGTGCAGGGGAGGAAAAGTGATAGTCACCTATGACCTCTTCATACAAAGGGGAAAAGGTCAAATTAGAGCCTAAAAATGAATATGATACTATGGAATAACAAAAAAAGGATGGAAAGGGGAAAAAGGTAGTAGATCACCCCATGAAGCATGTGACTAGAGCTTCCAAAAAGCTAAGTACAAAGTCCAAAACCTTACCCAAATCATCTTTGAAAAAAGGGTTATTCAACATATCTTGAAGATAATCCATTTGAGGCCGAGATCAAATCAAAATTTGATTGTTTCCTAGAGACATAGTTGCAAGATTCTCAGGGGATTAGAATCTTAGATAATGTTGAAGCAAAAGAGATTGATGGTAGTTCATCTTATAAGGATTATAAGCATGAGTTCAAAGTTGAAAATCTTAGGTTCTCTATTGACTTGAATTGGTCTTCTCTAGTTGAAGAACATCCATAATTCATAATGGAAATAAGGGATGAAAATGACAGGGTGAAAGAATTAAAAGCTACAATCAGGCCGTTGAAGTAATAAAAATGCATGTTAGAACAATGGAATGTTAAGCAGTAGGAAAAGTTGTAGAAAGTAAAAAAGAAGAAAAGGGATCAACAAGTTTTTCTCAAAGAGGTAAGAGAGAAAAATATCAGATTGTGTTGGAGCAATGTGGTTTTGAAGACTAAATTGAAACAAATTAAGACCGCAGGGTTCTGCTGTTATCATATAGTGAAGGATTCACATCCCAAACATCCTATAGTTTTCACCTTTTTGATGATTCCAAAATACCTACGTTAAGGTTTTGAAACAAGTTGTTATGAGCCATACAATGACATACTATTTTTGAATAACTAAAGAGTTTGTTCATCATAAGTGGGGGTCCTATTCTTTAGGCCATCTTGGAGAACCAACTCAACTCTAGATCCACTTTTTATTCTTTGAGATTTGAATATCTCATTAGATCGGGAACTAGTCTATTTTTTGAGCTATTATCTAAAGGTTAAGATTAAGAGGTTCAAATTATTTATATAAAATGACATATCTCCTAAATATTAGCTAGAAAATAGGATCCTATCTTAACTGTGATCTTGAAATTAGGATCTCTAGAAATTGATTGTAATGTTTAAAATGAGATATGATGGACATAAAAAAAGGGTTGATTGGTTGGGAACCATTAGCCAACTTTGAGAAGACTTTGTAAAGAAAATAACTATTTAATCTTGATACTAAATGGAAAAGGCTTTTTGATGGTCAGATTTATGTTCTTGTCTATATTTCTATCTTTTTCTTACTTGAACGTATGTTAATATTGTGCTTATAAGAATTTGATTGTTTTCTATTTGTGAGTAAGTCAGTGGAAATTCTATTGTTTTCTTGTTCATAATTAGATTTTTTTTCAAGTATATGTCTCTTTTCTCTTGAATGATATTTGGGATTAAGATTTTCAAATGTGAGTGGAAAAATTGAAAGCTTACATACTTCTTTATCTTTCATATTCCTTTGCCATCTGATTATTGTATTGAGTACCATTTACTAAGTTAGTGAGATATGGATTTGTTTTTGCCTTTGTGAATTAATATCATACATTTTCATTGACCCCAACTTTCAGACTAGTTAAAGAAACAATTTAAATATTTATCCATAAAAAAATTGCAATAACTTGATGATGCCCTAGATTTACCTCTCACAGTCATATGCAAATTTAGAGACTAACATATTTTGGCATAGTTTCTGGGGTCAGAGACATGAAGTATTTTCCCTGGAAGAACGATAAAGACTAGATCTAAATCTTGACGGTGGACAAGGATTTAGACACTTTTCTGTGACTGTATATTATTCACCTGACGACTCCTCTACAATATTTATGGATCCTAAAAGAGAAGGTAAAGGACTTAATCCTCCTCTAACCTTATCATCATATATAAAGAGACAAGTGACAAGAAAAAACCCAGATCCTAAACTTGTTCCAGCAGTGTCTGATCCTGAAAAGTTATTGAGAAAATCCAAAAGTACCCAAGGACAATCCTCTTCAAAAGATTCTTCTTCTACAAGTACTCAAGGAAAATCTTCTAAACCTGTTAATAACCCTCCAATTGTATAATTTGTACCTGAAATTGAAACAAAGCCTATTGTTCAACCTTCAGTTGTATCCTTTCCTTCAACTATCTCTGAATTGAATTTAGAACAATGGAAATTATTTGCTAAGCTTATTGAAGAAGAAAAAAAAACACCTTATATATAGCTGGATCTTTGAGGGATTTTACCAAAGATACTACAAGTGAACCTGATACACTTTTATCTTCATCACCCTAGTCTAGTTCTTCTGGAGAAGCTAAACCACATTTTCGTTCCTTTGAAAATCCTTTCTTTCTGGAACCTTCCTCCCATCCTTATTCATAAATGAAACCTCTGATTTCATCAGTTGAAGATAAAAAACTTATATCAGCTCAACTAAGTTCTTCTACCCAAGGGACTATTTCCATTTCTACATGTCAAATTTGTCTATTCCTAAAGTTAAAAAAACAGTTGTGATAAATATGGTTGTAAATAGGATGGATGCAATTGTTGCAACCATATATGCACAATTGATTTTACCACAAGTATTTTAAGCCTCCCCACCTAAGGATTATATGAAGTATTTTCCAAGATTCAATAGAGAGGGGGAAGTCACCGCTGAAGAGAACTTCAACTCTTTCTACAGTTTTGCAGATAATTTAATGTGGAGCATGCAGATGTTTGAATGAGACTTTTTGTGCAAATTTTAGATGGAGAAGAAAGGGAATGGTTCATAAGTCTCCTTCCAAATTCCATTGTTTATATTGATGCACTAGATGACACCTTTTTGCAACATTGGGGATATAAGAAAGATTACTTGTATGATATCACCGAATTTGGGGCTTTGAAGAAAAAACAAGGAGAATCTGTATCAAATTTTACCAAAATATTCAATAAAATGTATAGTAAGATTCCAGATGAAATCAAACCAATAGAAACATATGCCAAAATTACTTTTTTCCAAGGCTTTTAATGATGAGTTTTCTCTGTTGTTGAGAGAAATAAGGTCCGTCACTTTGATTTTAATGTAGGAAGCAACCATTGAAGTAGAATTCAATATAATAGCAATAGAGAGATTGAAATCAAAGAGTGACAGAGACAAGAAAAAACAAAGAGAAGAAATTCTTTCTTCTTCTCATACAACATCTGACTCCAAGATTGATGAAATGGACAAAATGTTGAAAGCCTTGACATCTGAAATGTCTAGGATGAAGATGGAAACAAAACAACCTGGCAGACCTACATAGGAAGGTGGATACATAAATTCCAATCAGTTTAGAAGGCCTAACAATGTTCCTCAAAATTTTCCAAGAGAAAGGAGAAATCAAGAGGATCAAAGGGTTTTGCCTCCTTTTCAAAACAATGTAGTGGAAGGGGTTGAAGAAATTGATGATACCGAGGAGGATTCCACAGTTTATTTAAATGATACAGAATTATCTTCCACTCATCTAACACGCCACCATTATGATGATGCTCTTATAATGAATTAGTTTGAGGAAGAATATGCCGAAGAGATTTCTCAAAAGGAACATCAAGTGAAAAAGTATGACCTTAGATCCAGAACAAGTGGATCAAAGGTATACACATTTGTTCAAGCAAAAAAGACAAATACTCCAGTAAAATATGGATCCAATAAAGAAGCAAGGGCTAAAACTAATCAACAACAAAAACAACCTGTCAAGGTTAGTACTACAGAGGTAAAGGAATCTGAGAAGCATGTTCCTTATTTTAGTCTATAATATGAAATAAATAAGATCAAAATCCCTATACCTCTAGTGGAATTGATGAAAACTGATCCTTTTAGAAAATCTATTTTGAAAGCCTTACAATCCCTTTCTCTTCTCACTTTTTCTAATACCATAAATCTTGAAGATGAAAATCCTGCCATAACCATTGGACCACAAATTGAGGATAAATCTGATGCCTCTCCTCCTTTGTACATATCCCTGAATATTCACGAAAAAATATTGCATAAATGTTTAATGGATTCAGGAGCATCACATAATTTCATGCCAAAGGTAGTAATGTATGAGCTAGGAATGGATATCACTAAGCCTTATCTAGACCTGTATTCATTTGACTCCAGAAAGGTTAAATGTACGGGATTCATTAAAGACATGGTTGTCACTTTATCTCAGTTACCCATGAAAAGTGTGGTTTTGGATGTGATTGTGGCTGATATACCTCCTAAATTTGGGATTCTATTATCAAGATCATGGGCTAAGAAAGTAGGAGGTACACTAAAAATGGATCTCAGTTATGCCACCATACTTGTTTTTGGTGGAGAACATTGAATATTGTATAGGGAAGTGAGGCTGGCTTACCTGGTTAGTGATCATGAAAACCCCAGTAATCATCCTATATATGCAGTTGAAGATGAACTTGGTTCTTCCATTTTTCACATATGTGATAAAACAACGGAACCATCAATGAGGAAGGTTACAACTACATAAGAGAAAAATTTAGAAATTTCAGTATGGAAAACGTTCTTTGATGGTTCTTGTTCCAAAGAAGGTTTTGTGGCTAGAATTGTTTTTATCTCTCCTTCTAAAGAAGTCATTCCTCTGTCATACAAATTGGAGTTTGATACAAAAAACAACATCAGTGAATATGAGGCTCTTTTTCTAGGTTTGAAAGTTGTTAAGGATATGGGCATTGATCAACTTTTAGTTTTTGGGGATTCAGATTTAGTCATTCACCAACTCAAAAATATTTACTAGGCCAAAAAACAAAGGTTAAATAAATACACAAATGAAGTGTGTGATTTTGTTGAGAATTTCTTCTTAGCTTTCAATATCAATTTCATACACATAAATTTGAATAAACAAGCAGATTCTCTAGCTCTGGTAGCTAGTAATTTCAAAACTCCCATACTTCCAAATTTGAGATTTGAAGTTGAGGTAAGACATAAAAATTCTATACCATACAATATAAATAATTGGCAGGTGTTTAAAGATGATGAGGAGATTAAAATATTTTTATAGACCATTGAGGAATTTTCTGCCATTTCCATAAATCAAGAAAATGAAAAGGATGATGTAGAAGTTCATTCTGCTGATATTGTTTAAAAAAACATTGTTGGCCATAAAATTATTGAGTTGAAAACCAATCGTTTTCCAAAGGGCCTAGTTCCCCTTGAAAGATTATTTGATCATAATCATGTGTCTAAAAAGTTTGTTATTCAAACAGAGGAGGGGAAAGTGGTAGATTGTGATATCATTTATGATTCAAATCCAAAGATGGTGAAGTTATCCAAGAAATTACCAGGAAAAAAAAGAAATAGGTATGTAAGTTTGATGAAACAATTTTCCGATGTCTTTTCTTGGTCTTATGAAGACATTAAGGTTTTTTATTTAGAGATTATGCAACATAATATTCATTTGAAGCCTGGATCCAAACCTTTTAAGCATAAATAAAGAAAATTCAATCCATTGTTGCTACCAATAATTGAAAAAGAGATGAAAAGGCCATTGAATGAAAAAAATTATAGTTCCATTAAGACACTCAGAATGGGTGGAAAATTTAGTACCTGTCAGAAAAAACAATGGAGAGATAAGGCTCTGTGTAGACTTTAGAAATATGAACATGTGTTCTCTGAAGGACAATTATCCATTACCTAAAATGGATCATATTTTATAAAGAGTGGTAGGGGCTCAAAGGATTTCCATGCTTAATAAATATTCAGGCTATAATTAGATATCAGTGATGGAAGAAGATAAAAATAAGACAACTTTTACTACACCCTATGGCACTTTCATGTATGAAAAAATGCCTTTTGGACCCATGAATGCAGGAGCAACATTCTAGAGAGCCATGGATATCACATTCATTGGTGAGAAAGAAAAAATTATGTTTATTTATCTTGATGACATTACTATGTTTTCAACCTTTGATGATGAGCACTTGCAACATCTGAAGAAAACATTTGAAAAATGCAGAAGTTATGGTATATCATTAAACCCTAAAAAGTCTCATTTTTCCATGGAGGAAGGTAAAATATTAGGACATATTGTTTCACCAGAAGGAATCAAAATAGATCTTAAAAGGGTAAAGGCCATCGAACAGATAGATATTCCAAGGAATAAGAAGTCTATCCAATCCTTCATAGGAAAACTCAACTTTTTAAGAAGATTTATACCCAATTTTGCAGAAATCATCAAGCATATTACTGATATGTTGAAGAAAGATGAAGAGATCAAGTGGATACCTGAAGAAAAGGAATCATTTGAAAATATTAATCAGGATTTAATTAAGGCTCCTATCCTCATCAATCCTAATTACTCTAAGGAGTTTCTGATTTTTTCATTTGCATATGAAGATACCATTGTTGTTGATCTCTTGCAATGAAATGATGAAGGGTATGGACAACCTATCTCTTTCTTCAGTAAGAATTTAAGGGATTCATAATTAAAGTATGATATGATGGAGAAACATGCCTATGCTTTGGTAAAAGCCTTGAAGTCTTTCAGAATCTATGTCCTTCATTTCGAGATTATTGCATATGTGCCAAGTAGTGATGTTAGGGAAATTCTGGTTCAACTAGATAGTGAAGGAAAAATGGGAAGATGGATAACCAAGATTGTGGAATATAACATGGTCATAAAGCCTACTAAATGGATCAAAGGACATGGACTTGTTAAATTACTGACATAATCAAATTGTAAAGCAATTGGATTGCATTACATATCCAACAAATCAATAAATTCAGCATTACATATTGAAGAAACTGATTCACAGGTAAGCAACACATATCTTTCTTCTCCTTGGTACAAGGATATTGTTCATTTTCTATGAAGTCTTCAATCTCCTCCTGATTTAGATAAATCCAAGTTCAAATCTCTCAAACTTAAATATGTAAAGATCAATCAATTTGTGTTTTGGAAATATCCTAATGGAATTTTGTTGAGATGTATTGATGAAGAGGAATCAAAACAAATTTTCAATGACTTACACAAAGGAGTTTGTGGGGGCCATCATCATTGGAAAACCAAAACTTTCAAAATATTAAGAGCAGGTTATTACTAGTCTGTACTGTTCTTTGATGTGTTTTCTCAAGTCAGCGCATGTGAACCCTGTCAGAAGTTTGCAAGAAAACAAAAACTTATGTCTATGCCTTTGAAACCCATCATTTCCCATGGACCTTTTCAATAGTGGGGTTTGGATTTCATTGGAGAAATTCATCCTCCATCTTCTGGACAAAACAAATGGATACTCACATCCACATATTAATTTACCAAATGGATTGAAGCAATCCCGACACAAAATTCTACAGATAAGGTAATCATGAATTGTCTTGGAGAAAATATTTTCTTGAGATTTGGGTGTTATAGAAATCTAGTTACTGATAATGCCCAGGATTTCAATTCTAATGCAATGATTGAGTTTTTTAATACTTAGAACATCAAATTGGTTCACTCCACTCCTTACTATCCTCAAGGAAATGGATTATAAGAATCATCTAATAAGAGCCTTATAAGGATCATTAAAAAGTTGCTCACAGAAAATAAGAGATCATGGGATTCAAAATTGAAATTTTCCTTATGGGTTGATCGGATCGGTACAAAGAAATCCATTGGAACTTCACCTTTTCAAATGGTTTATGGAACATAGGCCTTGTTTCCAACTCAACTCGGTCTACCTATTCTGAAATTTTTACAAGAAGAGTTAGAAGAGCCTAGTTATATTCAAAGAAGAATTTTCCAGATCATAGAAGTTCAACAAATAGAGAAAAGCTCCATCATGAAGTTGTTGTTTACAAAAACAAGGTTAAGGAAACTTTTGATAAGAAGACAAAAATGGATATTTTTGAAGAAGGAGATATTTTATTAAGGTGGGATGCTAGAAGAGAGGAAAAAGCTAAACATGGTAATTTTGACAATTTATGGTATAGTCTTTTCAGGATTTCTAAAGTTATGGATAACAATACATTCCTCTTACACAATTTGGATGACAATAAAATATTGGAGGCCCCAGTAAATGGGCAGTTTCTAAAACACTACTTATGTTAAAACCAACCAAGGTTTTTCAGTTTGTACAATATGTTCTATTTTGTTTGGTGTGTTTATTCATTTAAAATAAGACTCCATAAACCCAATGGAAAGACTACTCCACAACTTTGTGGTTTTCATTTTTGTATTAAAGGATGGCAGAGCAAGGAAATAAATTACAGTAAAGTTTTATGACGACTAGGGAGGTAAATGCATTGGTCAGTAGGTTCTTAAAGTTTCACCATGAAACATTATCTCCAAAAGGAGCCAGTGTTAGTTTTTAACTTTGCTAATGACTGTTGAGCTATTCTCTTCCCTACCCTGTCTATTCCTCACATTATTTTTGCACTTTGTTTTCTGCCTGTACAATGTTAAAGTGAGTTTTCATTGTATGTTTTGAGTGTTTTATAACATTTTTTTAGCGTGATTAAGGTAGGATTATATTGTTTAGAATATCTCCATCAAATCAAAAGTCTTTTTCTCATTTCAAATTTCAAATTTTTCTTATGGGAAAAGGCGCTACAAGAATAGCGCTATTTTTGTAGTGCCAAGAGTAATCATCATTTTGCATGTGGCATTTCAAAAGATCATGTCAGAAGATTTCTAAGATCCTATCCTAAAAGCCATCATGATTGACGATTAAATATCAAAGTCGTGTCCTTAGTTTTATACTCATTCAAAGAGATCAGGGTTGTACTCCTTCACTCTAAATCATATCACAGGTTTGATGGTTTCATAGCATGATGGCTAATATATTACACCTGAGTATTTCATTATATTTGGTATTAGTTTATACAAGATTTTCAGGTCGCCAACCTCTTCCACAACATTTTTAGAAGATCTATAGTTGTTGCTGACAGAAACCCTAGACATACTTTGAAATTCAGTGATCTACATTATGGAACCTAAGAAAAGCGGGCAAGTTACCCGACTAGAACTGGAGGGTGTTGAATTTATTGAAAATTCCTAGAGATTTCACAAAGGTTCAGAAGGGTAGGGTGGTTTAAGTTCTGCTTAATGCTACATGGCTATCATGAGCGAATTTCTTTGATGTTTTCTCAGAACTTTCATAGATTCACAACAATGGTGGGGAAGTTTTTAATTCACGTGACAAAGCATTCAATCGAGAAAACATGTAGGCTATCCATGTATGTATATATATGTTGGAAGAAGGAGGAGATGCATATGCAATTTGTTAACCATGTTTTGCTCCTAGAACACCAATATCATAACTGGAGTCAAGGTATCCCACAGAGTTGGTTGAAGAAGGAATGGAAAACTACTCTAATGGTGATTCACAGGTATATTACCTGTGAAGGATGTTTATCCTTTGTCCATCTTTACCACATTATACTATTAATGCACTTGAATGGTGACATTCCTCTAAGTCTACCATTCTTTTTATTAAAAAGCCTCACAAAAATGTCTAAAAGAATACAATCTCACCCTGCAATTGCCAGTAAAAGTATTTTTCACCAGAGATTGATCAATGTCCTAGTTGTGTATGCCTTGAATGAAGTGAATCATTCTTGGGATTGGTTAATTGAATACTTTGAACTTAAAGAATAGGAACCAAAACCTAAATTTTCTCCAAATCATAAATCAATAAAGGAAAAGAAGATTCTTAAAACCTCTGTTGTTACGGAAAAGGAGAATTATCATGTGGCTAGAGTCACTCGATCTAGTAAAATAAAATTACAATTGCAGTAAGAGACAAAGGATCTAACTAAAATTTTCCCTGTAGTCAAGGCCACTAAAGCACAGAAAAAGAAGAAAAAAATAGAGGAAGAGTTGGACATTCACAGCCACGAGAAGTTTCTTGTTCCAAAGGATGAGCCTAAAGATAAAAAATGAATCTAGATAAGAGAATCAAGAAAGCAGAAGCTCAAGCATTCAATAGAGAAACAAAAGGAATCAGTTGCAGGTGATAAAGGTAAATCAATGGTAAATTATCCTAGTAGGTCTAAGACCAGAGAAACAAATAAATTCAGACTAAATTCAAAATCCCTTTTCAATCCTTCTCTTAAGGAGAAAAATGTAATTGTCATTAATGATGACACAACAAAAAGTGCATGGGAGGAAAAGGGGCAGTCACCTATGACCTCTTCATACAAAGGGAAAAGGGTCAAATTAGAGTCTAAAGATGAATACGATACTACAGAAGAATAAAAAAAGGATGGGAAGGGAAAACATGTAGCAGTTCACCCCATGAAGCATGTGACCAGAGCTTCCAAAAAGCTAAGTATAAAGTCCAAAACCTTACCCAAATCATTTGTGAAAAAGGGTTATTCAACAGATCTTGAAGATAATGTATTTGAGACTAAGATCAAATCAAAATTTGATTGTTTCCTAGAGACAAATCTGCAAGATTCTCAGGGGATTATAATGTCAGATAATGCTGAAGTAGAAGAGATTGATGGTAGTTCATATTATAAGGATTATAAGCATGAGTTCAAAGTCAGAAAGCCTAGGTTCTCTATTGACTTGAATCGATCTTCTCCATTTGAAGAACATCCATAATTCAGAATGGAAATAAGGGATGCAAATGACACAGTGAAAGAATTAAAAGCTACAATCAGGCTACTGAAGCAAGAAAAATGCATGTTAGAACAGTGGAATGTTAAGAAGTAGGAAAAGTTTCAGAAAGTAAAAAAGAAGAAAAAGGATTAGCAAGTTTTGCCCAAAGAAGAGGTAAGAGGGGAAAATATCATATTGTATTGGCACAATGTGGTTTTGAAGAATAAATTGAAACAAATTAAGACCACATGTTCTACTGTTATCATACATTGAAGGACTCACATCCCATACATCCTACAATTTTGACCTTTTTGATGATTCCAAAATACCTACGCTAAGGTTTTGAAACAAGTTGTTATGATCCATACAATGATATGGTATTTTCAAATAAGTAAATAGTTTGTTCATCATAAGCATGATCCCTATTCATCATGCCATCTTGGAGAACCAACTCAACTCTAGATCTACTTTTTATTCTATGAGATTTGAATATATCATTAGATAAGGAACTAGTCTATTTTTTGAGCTATTAAGAGGTTCAAATTATTTGTATAAAAATATATATCTCCTAAATATTAGCTAGAAAATAGGATACTATCTTGACTATGATATTGAAAGTAGAATCTCCAGAACCTGATTGTAATGTTTAAAAGGAGATCTGATGGACAAAAAAAAATGGCTGATTGGTTGGGAACCATTAGCCAGTTTTCAGAAGACATTGTAAAGCAAAGAACTATTTGATCTTGATACTAAATGGAAAAAGATTTTTAATGGCCAGATTTCTATTCTTGTCTATATTTATATCTTTTTATTACTTGAATGCATGTTAATCTTGTGCTAAGTATTTTGAATGTTTTATGTTTGTGAGTAAGTCAGTGGATTTAATATCCCTAGGCCGGACCCAATTGTAATGTAAATGAAAATGTACTTAAGTTGGTGAGTTGTTTGATATAATTTTGTATGAACATTTCATGGCGTAGTGCGCACATGTACTACGCAGTGAAATGATGAAGTGTGCACATTCTAGGATGGCGTAGTGCGCACATGTACTACGCAGTGAAATGATGAAGTGTGCACATTCTAGGATACCGCGCGCAACATCTTAAGTGCACTCGATTGTGAGGCCAACGAGCCTTTTGGTATATGATATGTTTTATATGTTGGTGAGCCTGTTATTATAAGCTAGGATGCTTATGTTTTTATTAGGCCGAAGAGCGTAGATGTTAAAGGCCAGTGTGCCTATTTTTGTATATGTATTATAATTAATATAAAATACATCACTACGTGCAGACCAACCAAGATAAAGGAGATGGAGGACTAAATTCCATTGGTTAGGGAAAGAGAAGGGCCTAAAAGTTAAGGAAAAGGGATAATTTAGGGAGATTAAGCCAAAAAGGAATATTATATTAATATTTCTTTAAATCATAAAGTATGGATAATTATTTTATCCTGAGTTCTAAAGTTGGGGACAAGTTGGCCAAAGTAGCTCCCAACATGACAAGTCTCAAGTTGGGGACATGCATACATATTGTTGGGACTTAGTTCATTTCCTATCATCTTTTCTATCATTCTTCCCATGATTCCTACCATCATTTAGTTATCCAGTCAATCATCCATGAGAATGCACACACCCATTGAGCTATCCTTTGTATCTTCATGACTATACTTGAACCCATATCCATAGCCATTTTTGTGTCGGTGTATCTGGTTAGCTTGGGAGATAGACTGAAGAAGCGGGTTGTCAGGCCCATGGGATATTGAAGAGGTGGGTTGTCAGGCCTGTGAGAAATTATCTGGGTGAGAGAATTACTGGGGATTGATTTCCTGAAGGTGCTAAACTGTAACTACAGTGCTCTAAGACTTCCTGTCTAGCCTGTTGCTGAAGCTCGGAAAGGAAGTGGGGAAACCGAAGGACTATTGAGAAGAGAAGGGGCACACTTATTGGGTGGGACAGGCATGTGGGGAATGAGGGACTATAGGTTGTTAGTTTGAGTTGGCACATGAGACAGAGTATTTCCTGTTGTCTATGAGCCTTTAGCCTGGTTAGGAATCCCTTTACCTGAGTGGAGTTTAGTCCCAGCTCAGGGGTGAATCACTGTTGAGAGTGATGAATAGTGTGGTCTAAGACTGGGAGTTTTGTGGAAGGTCTGCACGCAGTTGGTAACATTATTACCAAGATAAATGCTAATTGTATGATAAATTTACATGCTACATTGTTATTTACGTGCTTATTTTATGGGTTAACATATGTGTGGTTATAACTGTGTTTATTTTTATGGGTATTTCCTGTAAACACTGCATGTATATGTTTACTGTTATTTTAGTATGAATCTGTGTATTTACAGATGTATTTGTATGTTTATGTTTTATATATAATGCTTCCACAAGAGTTTTGTGTGTATATATTTTAATTGCATGTAGTTCAAAAAATTTATGTGGCATAGATCAGTTGGATGTTGGGTATGTTACAATATATTCCATAGAGAGAACAATAAAAGTTCTCTGGCGTAGCGTGGTTCGACATGGATGGCTGTGGACGTTAAAACATGGTATCAGAGCTTCAATTTTCAACATTGAGCCTGGATGGGCCGATAAAGTTGAGTTGAAGCAAAATGTCATAGATGATTTATTTTGAAGTGGCCAAATTTCAGTTTGTAGAGCGTCCATAGTAAAAAGTAACAACAACTGGGATGAATTGGGGAAAACCCCCAATTTCTATTGTTAAATTCCTGAGAAAATGGAGAAATTCGGCCAAGTGAGGAGATATTCCCAATTTAATATTTTTTCTAGCAAATTCAGATCAAGAATGGGTCTAATTTGAAGTTACAATAAAACCATGACGAATGGAGTAAGTTTAGTGGTTAAAATTCCCAATTCGTGAATTGATTTTTGGATAAATTTGTTCCAGAAATGTCAAATTACAACAATTTGTTGTTGCATAGGTTGAACTGGTGTTATCGGGGTGAAATTGAACGAATTTCGTGGTTGCAGAATGTCGATGGTAAATTGGGGAAAATGTTAAGCCAAAAGCCCCAATTTCTGCAGCATAATTCATGAGGAATTGATGCACATAAAAATGAATGTTCACAAGTGGACACACTAAAAATGCATGATGCGCAGTGAAAAGTTTGTGATAGGTAAAATTCGACACTGCACGACAAGATATTGGCGTGCTGGTGTGTGTGCTAAATTTCGGTGGTGCATGGAAAAATGTTAGTGTGCGGGTGTCCGTGCTAAATTTTGGCACCACGTGGAAAAATGTTGGTGTACAGGACCACATGATAAATTTAGCATTGCACGGTGTGCATACATATAATAATGATGTGCGTGGTGTGTGCAGTGTTGGCAGAGCACAAAGGATTTTTGTTGTTGCACGCACAATGTGGGCATATGTTGTCACGCGACAATTTAGTGAATGGTGCGCACAAAGTATTGGTGCGCGGTGGGGCGTACTAAAATTTGGTATGGTGCAACACATCGAGTAAGATGTGCACGGAATATCAACGTGTGGTACAAAAACTGTACGCAGTGGATATTGGTGCGTGGTATAAAAAACTGCACGCGGTGGATATTGGCCCATGACGTAAAAGTAGTGCGCAAGTTATTGGCGCGACAGAGAAGTGATGCACAGTGGTTTTAAAGTGCGTGAATCATGATTTACCTTGTTTTGTTGTTGTGCATGATGAATATGGGTTTACAGGTTGAAATTTGTGTGCGTGAAGTTGTTTGAAGGGTGAACATCAGTAGAAAACCAATGAATTTCCGCGACGTTTTATATAATTTGAATGTCATCTTTTTGCAGCGTGTTTTTGAGGGCCTTAAGAGCGTTTTTAGCAACTCAAAAACCACGAGACCGAGGTGTATGAATGTTACATTCTATCTATGAAACTCAAATTAAATATCTCAGAGAGAGATTTCTAATGGTGTAAACCATTTTTCAAACGAAGCCTTTGTGAGAAAGTTACAACACAAACAGTGAAGGGTAAATTTTAAGACCCATCTAACTTCAAAGAGCCATAACGTTCTTCTCCGGAATCAGATTGAGGCGTATGAGTAGTCAATGGAAAGATATTGAGCCATAGAAGACATTACATGAGATGAATTAAATTTCTGGTCATGTTAAAAATGTTTAATATGGAAAATAAGACACCTGTAGCATTCCAGACCAAAAACACAAATTGGCCTAGAATTTTAGCAGGCTGTAACTAGCATCCCAAAACCCCAAAAGAGCTAAAACTTGGAAAGAGTGTCCATAAGATGTATATTAAGAATCCAAATTGATCTTCTATGAAAAATCCAATGGAGTAGGTGCGGAATTGCATATTTACAACGCATAGTTGTGCCAAGTTAAAAATTGAACAAAAAAATTATTGGACAATTTTTTAAATAGCCATAACTTTCTACTCAAGACTCGGAATTGAGCAAGAGAGAAGGCATTGGACAATGGAATATAATTATCCACCCAAAAAATTGATCTGGGCATTCAAATTTCCAATAAATCAGAAGAAATAATTCTAATATATATCATTGAACCAGAATGGTTCATATTTTCATGAAATTGTTGAAACAATTAGCTTGACAAAGTTTTGTTGGCTGCACATTTTGCAGAGTTAACACCAACTAGATCATATTAAGATCAACACATATTCCATAGGAATGGAAGTGACACAATAGACTTACAGTCAGGAGGATGATATTAGAGGGATGGATGTCCATTTGGGCATTGAAGGAACAAACTCTAATGGGCATGGAGATGAAAGGAATGAAAACATGAATATGAAAGAGACCATTAAAAATTTACAGAAGGATGTCCAAAGCCATAAAGATGATAATGAAAGGCTTATGAAAGCTAAGGAGCAGTAGAATGAATTCAATATGTTAATGCATATCTTGAACATAATAGAAAGGAAATTGGATATTGAGAGTGGCTTAAGCAAATCAGGAAGTCACAGGCCTTCTGATGAGAAAATAAGAGCAAGGAGTGTTAGAAGACATCACCACCACTCCCCGAGGCATTCCAATAAGAGAGAAGGAAACAACTCAAGTCCATCCCCTATCAGAAAGCATAATAGGTCTGGGGTGGATTATTTACGAGGAGAAATGAACAAAATCAAACCTCCTACATTTGATGGTGAGCACAAGAAGGACGAATATGCAGAAACATGGTTGCTGGGCATGAGAAAGTATTTTCAATTGCATAATTATTATTCTAATGCAGAAGGTAGAATTGCTATCTATCAACTCAAGGGAAAGGAATCCATGTGGTGGGATCAACTTGTGCAGGTGACGCACATTAAAGAGAAAAGTGTTATTTGGAGGGAATTCAAGAAGTATTTTGAGAAGAAGTATTTGACTAAGAGATACTGTGAGTCAGATGAAAAGAAAAAAGAAGAGTTCTTTGAACTCAAGCTTGGGAGTATGAAAATAGACGAATATGAGAGAAGGTTTTTAGAAATGCTGAAGTATGTTTCTTTCCTCAAGGATGAGACAGTTAAGATTCAAAGGTATTTGAGTGGATTGCCATCATTCATTAGTGAGAAAATACAATATGATGATCCCAAGACATTGGAGGAGAACATAAGGTGAGCTAGATTCCTTTGTGATCAACAAAAATCAAAGCCAACTTTCCAAAAATCTTGGGAAGACAAAAATAAATTCAAGGTGGATCAGAGGAAGAAGGGAGCTAAGCCACCATTCTTTAGAAATAATCCACAGGGACAACAAACTCCTAGAGAGCCCAGAACGATTGAAGCAGGGGGTCAAAGGCCAAGGCAACCACCTATTCAATGTTGGGGTTGTAAAGGAGATCACATGTTCAGAGAATGTCCTCACAGAGGTGAAAAAGGGAGGACTGTTCACAATGTACAACAAGTTGAAACAATGGAGGACATGGGCATAAATGTGCTAAGGATCTATGCATCCCTGGACAACAAACAAGCAGAGTATCAATCACATATGATTGAAGTGGAAGGTATGATCAACAACCAAACCATTGCTATTTTAATTGATTTAGGAGCTAGTCATAGTTATATAGATCCTAAGATGGTGGAAAGTTTGCATTTGCCAAGAAACAAGCATGAAAAATATTGGTTGGTGTAGTTGGCTACAAGATCCAATTTTTTTTTTAATGAGATGGTTAAGTCATGTCTTATGGACCTGAATGGACTGAACACTAAGACAGATTTGAACATCTTGCCTTTAGGTTCCTATGATTGTCTAATTGGGATGGATTGGTTGGACCAAAATCATGCTATGCTAGATTTTCATAACAAGGCATTTACTTGATTGGATGAGGAATGGACCCTAAGGAAGGTGCAGGGAATTCCCAAGGCAGTAACCATCCGAAAAATTTCAGCATTGCAGCTAAAGAAATGTTACAGAAAAGGGTGTCAAATATTTGCAGCTCATATGGAGGAGACACCTAAAGATAAGGTGAAAAATTTGGAAGATTATGCAGTCCTGGAATATTTTGAAGATGTGTTCAAGGAGGTACTAGGACTACCCCCAAAGAGAGACATTGATTTTTCTATAAATCTAATGCCTGGAGCAACTCCAGTTTCAAAGACTCCTTATAGAATGAGTACACCAGAGCTGAAGGAGTTGCAAATGCAGCTTGAAGAACTACTGAAGAAGGGGTATATATGCCCAAGTGTGTCACCTTGGGGTGCCCCAGTCTTGTTCGTGAAGAGGAAAGATGGAACATTAAGATTGTGCATTGATTTCAAACAGTTGAATAAAGTGACTATGAAGAACAAGTATCCTCTGCCAAGGATTGATGATCTTTTTTATCAATTGAAGGATGCAAAGATCTTTTCAAAGATAGATCTTAGGTCATGATACCATCATGTAAGCATTAAAGAGGAAGATATCAGGAAGACCACCTTTAGGAAAATGTATGGTCATTATGAGTTCACCGTGGTGCCATTTGGATTGTCAAATGTACCAGCTGTTTCCATGTGCTTAATGAATGGTGTTTTCCGATAATATTTAGACAAGTTTGTCATTGTCTTTTTGGATGAAATTTTTATATATTCTAAGTTAGAGGAAGAGCATGAACATCATTTGAGGATGGTGTTGCAATTATTAGGGGAGCATCAATTGTATGCCAAGTTGAGCAAGTGCTCATTTTATCAGAAGCAGATTCATTATTCGGGGCATATTATTTCAAAGGATGGGATGACAATGGATCCTGAGAAGATAGAATCCATTAGAGAATGGTCAATGCCAAAGAATGTGACATAGGTCAGATCATTCATGGGTCTTGCAGGCTACTACATGATATTTATTGAAGGATTCTCAAAGATAGCACACCCAATTACTTCTTTGCAAAGAAAGGGTGTGAAGTTTCAGTGGACATTGGATTGTGAAAATAGTTTCCAACACTTGAAACAATTATTAACAAGTGCTCCAATACCAAGGATTGCAGACTCAAATGAAGACTTCATTGTATGCACAGATGCATGTAAAGAAGGACTTGGTGGAGTCCTCAGTCAAAATGGGTTTGTTATATGTTATGAATCAAGAAAGTTGAAGGAACATGGAAGACACTATGCCATTCATGATTTGGAGTTGGCAGCCATAGTGCATGGCTTGAGGAAATAGAGACACTACCTCATGGGGAAAAGGTTTGAACTAAGAACAAACCATAATGGTTTGAAATATTTATTTGATCAACCAACTGTAAATGCTAGGAAAATCAGATGGTTAGAATTTCTAAGTGAATATGACTTTGATATAAAGCATATCAAGGGGAAATAGAACAAAGTGGCTGATGCACTTAGCAGAAGAGTGCATGAATTTCATGCTACAACCATTAGCATGTACCAATCAAATTTGAAAGAAAAAAATACAGAGGCTGTCAAAACATATTTGCAATACAAGGAATTAGTGGCAAAATTACAACAAGGTATTTTGCAGCAGGAAATTGAGGAATATAAGGTAAATAATGATGAAATTCTCATGTACAGGGGAATCATTTATGTACCAAATTCTCAGGAATTGAAAAATCTGATATTGAGAGAAATGCATAATGTGCCTTATGCTGGGCAACCAGGATATTAGAAAACTATTGCAGCTGTCAAGAACCAATATTATTGGCCAGACATGAAGAAAGAGGTTGTTTATTTTATTTCCAGATGTTTGGAATGTCAAAAGGTAAAGGCTGAGCATAGACACCTAGCTGGTTTGCTACAACCATTACCCATTCTTGAGTGGAAATGGGAAGTTGTAACAATGGATTTCATCACCAAACTTCTCAGAACAAAAAAACAACATGATTCTATCATGGTAGTGGTGGATAAGCTTACTAAAGCCGCCCATTTTGTTCCAGTTAAGCTCATTCACAAGGCAACCAACATCGCTGATGTTTATATGAAGGAAATTGTTAGATTACATGGCATACCCAAGACAATTGTGTCTGATAGAGATCCAAAATTTACCTCAAAATTTTGGAAGGTATTATTTAATGGATTTGGAACAAATTTGAATTTTAGTACAACTTATCATCCATAATCAGATGGACAAACAGAGAGGGTGAATCAAGTGATAGAAGATATGTTGAGGATGTATGTGATGGATAAACCATCAAAATGGGAAGAATACCTACACTTGGTAGAGTTTTCTTATAACAATGGGTACCAAGCATCTCTAAAGATGAGCCCATTTGAGGCACTTTATGGTAGAAAGTGCAACACACCAGTAAGTTGGGATAACCCAATAGATAGAATCGTGGTTGGGTCTGATTTTCTCAGGGAAATGGAGGAGAAAATGATAAAAAAAAATAAAATTTAAAGGCTTCTCAAGACAGGAAGAAAAACTATGTTGATAAGGGCATAACTCACATGGAATTTAAAGTGGGTGATCATGTATTTTTGAAAGTGAAGGCCAACAGAAGTTCCCTGAAGTTGGGAAATTGTTTAAAGTTGGCATCTCACTATTGTGGGCCGTTTGAAATCCTAGAGAGGATTGGTCCAATAGCTTATATGATTGCATTGCCTGCATCTATGTTTGTTCATAATGTATTCCATGTATCATTTCTAAAGAAATATATACCTTATGCTAATCATGTTATTGATTGGAATGTGATTCAGGTGGAGCAAGAAGACATTTTCCAAGTGCATTCGGTATACATTCTGGACTGGAAAATCAAATAGCTCCAGAATCGAGCCATAGGGCTTGTAAAGGTCCAATGGACCTGGTATGGTCCTGTGGACGCTACTTGGGAGCATGAGGATGCAATGTGGGCAGAATACACTCATCTTTTTAAGGATTTTTGAAATTTTGTTGTATATGAGTACATGATGCACTGAGGACTAAGGGGAGGGGATTGTAATATCCCTAGGCCAAACCCAATTGTAATGTAAATGAAAATGTACTTAAGCTGGTGACTTGTTTGATATATTTTTTTATGCACATTTCATGGCATAGTGTGCTCATGTATTGCATAGTGAAATGATGAAGTGTGCACATTCCAAGATATCGTGTGCAACATATTAAGTGCGAGCAATTGTGAGGCCAACGAGCCTTTGTGTATATGATATGTTTTATAGGCTGGTGAGCTAATTATTATAAGCTAGGATGATTATGTTTTTATTATGCCGGAGAGCCTAAATGTTAATGGCCAGTGTGCCTATTTTTGTATATGTCTCATAATTAATATAAAATATGTCACTGCGCGCAGACAGACCACAATAAAAGGGATGGGGGACTAAACTCCACTGGTTAGGGAAAGAGAAGGGCCTAAAATTTAAAGAAAAAGGGCTAAGCTAGTGAGCTTAAGCCAAAAATGAATATTATATTAATATTTCTTTAAATCATAAAATATGGATAATTATTTTATCCTAAGCTATAAAGTTGGGGACAAGTGGGTCAAAGTAGCTCCCAACATGAAAAGTGTCAAGTTGGGGACAAGTGGGTCAAAGTAGCTCCCAACATGACAAGTGTCAAGTTGGGGACATGCATACATATTGTTGGGACTTAGTTCATTTCCTATCATCTTTTCCATCATTCTTCCCATGATTCTTGCCATCATTCAGTCATCCAGTCAATCATCCATGAGCATGCACACACCCATTGAGCTATCCTTTGTATCTTCATGACTGTACCTGAACTCGTATCCATAGCCATTTTCGTGTAAGTGTATTTGGTTAGCTTGGGAGATGGACTGAAGAAGCGGGTTGTCAGGCCCATGGGATATTGAATAGGCTGGTTGTCAGGCCCGTGAGAAATTCTCTATGTGAGAGAATTGTTGGGGATTCATTTCCTGAAGGTGATGAACTGCAACTACAATGCTCTGAGACTTCCTGTCCGGCCTGTTGCTGAAGCCTGAAAAGGAAGTGGGGCAACCGAAGGACTGTTGATCAAAGTAGGGGCACACTTCCTGGGTGGGACAGACATGTGGAGAATGAGGGACTATAGGTTGTTAGTTTGATTTGGCACCTGAGACAGAGTCTTTCCTGTTGTCTATGAGCCTTTAGCATGGTTAGTAATCCCTTTACCCAGGTGGAGTTTAGTCCCAGTTCAGGGGTGACTCACTGTTGAGAGTGATGAACATTGTGGTCTAAGGCTGGGAGGTTCGTGGAAGGTCTGCACGCAGTTGGTGACATTATTACCAAGATAAATGTCAATTGTGTGATAAATTTACATGCTGCATTGTTATTTACATGCTTATTTTATGTGTTATCATATGTGTGGTTATAACTGTGTTTATTTTTATGGGTATTTCCTGTAAATGATGCATGCATACGTTTTCTGTTATTTCAGTGTGAATCTGTGTATTTACAGATGTATTTGTATGTTTACGTTTTATATATAATGCTTCCACAAGAGTTCTGTGTGTATATATTTTAATTGCATGTAGTTCGAAAAATTTGTGTGGCATAGCCCAGTTGGATGTTGGGTATGTTACAATATGTTCCACAGAGAGAACAATAAGAGTTATTTGGCGTAACATGGTCTGACATGGATGGTCGGGGATGTTACAATGGAAATTTTGTTGTTTGCTTGTTCATAATCAATTTTTTTTTCAAGTACTCTTTTCTCTTGAATGATATTTGGGATTAAGAGTTTCATATGTGAGTGGACAAATTGAAATCTTACATACTTCTTTATATTTCATATTCCTTTTCCATCTGATTATGGAATTGACTACAATTTACTAATTCAGTGAGATATGTATTTGTTTTTTCCTTTGTGAATTGATATCATACATTATCATTGACCCCAACCCTCAGACCAGTTAAAAAACCAATTTAAATATTTATCCACAAAACCATTGCAATAACTTGATGATTCCCTAGCTTTCCCTCTCACAGTCAAGTGCAACTTTAGGGACTGACATAAACATAGGTTGAAAATGACACTTAAGAAGCTAGATAAGATGGTTTTTGTAGCATGTGTTTTATGCAAAAAATTGCAGCCTTATGGCTGTAACATTCAGTGGCAAGAAGCAACAAAATCAACCACGAAAAGTTGTCAAGAACTAGCTTAAAAGATGCGCTCTAGTTAGTAGAGTAAATGAGCAAAGTTAGAGAGCTAGTCTAGGTTAGTTTAGGAGTTATGAGAGTGTTAGTAGCTAGGGTTATGTGACCATAATGGCTGTAGGTTAAATTTTATAACAACAATTAGAGTATTGGGAGAGAGGGGATGTCCTAGTGGGGGAAGACTCCACTCAATGAGACAAATCAATTTCAAGCAAGAAAACTTTCAAAAGGTCAAAAATTATGTTTCCCAAGGAAATGATTTTATATCTCCAATGAAAAAAAGTAGTATGACTAGTGCCTTTACTATTGGGTTAATGGAGTCAAAGGATCTTAGAGAAGCTACCTCCTTGGGGGTGTAAGCCCTTTTACTTTCCAAGGCAAGTTTCTCTTGGCTAGGGTTTAGGCTAAGAGGGTGTATGCCCTTATGCTTCTCTTAGCAAACCATTGTCAAAGCAATAAGATGAATCATAAAGTGATGAATACCAAGGTGGGGGTGTATGCCCTTATACTTCCCACCTAGTTCCTAGCACAATAACCTCGACTTGAAAAAAATGATAGCAAGAAAGTAAAAGCCATACTAATTCAAGAAAAAATGCCAAGGTAATCCACCACAATAGCAATAGAATAGCCTTCCAAGGCTAGCACATCACTTCTTCCATCAACCATTCATGAGTATATCCATACACAAGTGTACAAGATATATAAAGAGCCAAGAGAGCCGAAAATTTTAGACCAAGTCTCTCACAAGAGGGAGAGTTATGATTCAAAATGAGATCTTATGATCTCTATTTATACAAAATGTAGCTAACATAGTTTGTCCACAAATTAAGGAGTAAAACACAAGATTAGGGGTCAACGACCCTAATCTTTCCCCCTTAACAAAGTAATATTAAATAATTCACTTAAAATTTCACTTTTTGCACAAATAAAACCCTAATTTAGGAGGACATCACCCCTTTAGGGAACGTTTTTCCACTTTGAGGAAGTCATTGGTCTTGGAAAAGCATGGATGGGCCTCCAAAGGCAATGTGTCAATCATATAGGAACTCATATCATGGTGAAGACCCTCTTCTCCTAAAAATTTCCATGTGTCAAAGAGTGGCACCTCACCACCATTCCCTAGCCCCCAAGTTCATGACGTCAAACTCAAAAGTAGGACGTTTTTCCCCTCCTAGGAAATGTTTTTTCCAAGTAAGGGGTGGGATAGGTTTTCCAAGTCATCATCAAGGCCATCCAAGTTTGATCTCTCTCATACAGAATGTGGGCACCTAACATCCAACCTATGGGCTTGTAGCCCCATGGAAGCCCAGTCTAGGCTTGTTCTCCCAAAACTATCCACCAACTAGGTCCTGCAAAGACAAATGAGCATGCCCTCCAAGGATCTCAAGTCATAACATCATGATGAGTGAATCAAATCAATAAATAAGCCATCTAAGCATGTGCATCAAATATTATAATATCAAACAATTAACAACTTAAAGACACTATGGGACTTGCCAAGATTAAATATGTTAGGGTTAACGAGGTGTCCTACTGGGTAGATCTTGCCCTAGGTCAAGGGGAGCTTCCAAGACGTCCCTCTCTAAGAAATGTAAATTGTATGAGGTGGTTGGGGCCAAGACTCAATGGGCATGGGGATCATGACATACAAGGGGTCACAGTGTCTCATTCATGGGTACATTTGTAGAGGGTGTGCGATACCTTCGTCCACAATGCACTTTTTCCAAGCCCATAAATTTCCTTTTATATTTCTTTCTTTATTTTCTTTCATAATAGCACAAGGAGAGATTGAAGGTCACTACCTTGCATGGTGACTAGGTGATGATAATGTCACCCATAAACATCTAAGGAAAATGAGAAGGTTGTCTCGTGATGAGACCCCCTTTCTCTCAGCCATGCAACCGAGAGCCATTTCCCTAGTTTGGTGACCAGATGATGATAATGCCATACCACTAGATATCCATGGATGTGATATATTGGCTCATGATGAGAACTCCTATCCTTCAACTAATCTTTCAAGCATTTATTTATTATATTGTAGGTCCCCTTTATTCAAAGACAAGTGTTTCATTTCTTTCTTGGGTGATCCCTGGGCGAAGCATCTGGAAGATTTAAACAAGGCTTCTATCTTTTTCCCAACACCAACCCCTTTGGGCCTTTAGCCCCTTCTTCCTATAGAATGAGGGAAAACCCCTTCTTGGGTCAATACACCCTAAAATCCCAAGAGATAAGGAAATGGAGGGGAATAATGATAGAAAGTGGTAATTTTTATCCCCGTTTTCTAGGGATAACTAGGAGATCATGTCTCGAGGTCCACAGGTCCTAGACATGGAGTACCGAGAGAAGGATTGACCTAAGTATGGCCCTGGAGGGATAATCCTTCTTCTTCTTCGCCAAACTTGTCCTATTAGAAGTAGCAGCTTCCATCACCATCGGCTTGGAATTGCATCAGAGAAGACTCTTGCTCCATGAGGTAATTGGTCCAAGGTATCATGGTATGTGTCATGTTTGATCGTTATAACTTTCTTATATATGCATCAGGTTCCTTACATTTCTGACAACTGCTTGGATCTTACACTAATCCACTTGACCATTGTTGGGGGGATTAACGGAGTGCCTCTCCCCTACATCCATCCCATTCCCCTAGTCTAGCCATTAGGATGACCTTTGAGGGTTACACTTTGTCCTGTGGGAAGAAGGGGCTAAAGGCCCAGGGGGTAAAAGTAGCTGGTAATAGATAAAATCCATAGGGAATAAACCTAGAGATGCTTCACCCAGGGATCCCCGAGAAGGCAATAAAAGTCCTCTTGATAAGAAACAAAAGGGACCCAAAGAAAATAACAAAAACAAGGCCTAACCAAGAGGATGGGAGGTCTCATCATGAGCTATCCCATTATGTTCATAGGTATCTAGCAGTATGACATTGCCATTATCTGGTCACCACACCAGGGCAATGACCTTTGGTTGCATGGCCAAGGGAAAGGGGGTCTCATCACGATCCAACCTTATCATTTCTGCGAAAATACTAGAGGGTAACACTGTCAGCTCTGGTCACCACGCCAAGGCAGTGTCCTCTAGTCAAACCTTGAAGAAAAAAGAAAGAAAAAGAAATAAATAAAGAATAAAGACAATAAAGGGGCTTGGAAAAAGTGCATCCATGACGGGTATAGCTCACCTCTTACAAAGGCACCCACAGACCATACTTACCCCTGGTCTTCACTATGACTGGACACTCCTCAGACCATATCACTTTATGTACATGGCTTGAATGATCTTAAGTGGAAACTTTCCTTTTCTTATGGATACTGGCCCAATAGGTTGTTCTGTCTATTTTTTCAACTTTGTATAGTAGATCAGTGTAATGTCTTTGAGCTATTAGATGATATGCTAGGGATTTTATGCATGTATTTGATAAATTTAATGATGAAACATGATTGACAATGCTATGATCTTGAGGACTGATGAGCCCATGGAGGGCGTAGTTTTTGATGTGTAGGACCATACCCGGCAGACAGGTACCAGTGGACCGATACACATGGGGATATGATTAGCTCAGACCTCCATGGGGTTGAAGAGCCCATCAGATGGTTGTTGGGATGGAAAAGACAGGACAGTGTTATGATGATCCATTACATGAGAAGAAAGAAGGACGTTCCACCAGGACACTTTGGCAGAGCACGACCTAGGGGGAATCACCCACTGTAGATGGAACGTTTGTCTTTGATGGACAGGATGTCACCTGGGAGAGCCGGACGTTGTCTGGAGTGTGTGGCAGTGTGCTAAGGTCATTTGGCACATGTGGCATCTTGGAGGAGCCCTAGAAGGGCCAACATTTGGTTTCTGGATGCTACAATTTCCCAAAAAGGGACAACGTCTCCCTCAAAGGGGCTTGACGTCCCTCTTTTTGCTCATATTATGACATTTTCTAGTAGTTAATGTAAAAAACAGTGTAAATCTTATAGTCATCCTTGTCGGTTGTTTTAATGACCTTAATTTTAATTCAAAGGTCATGGATTGGTATAAATAGAGGACGTTTCTACTCATTTTAGACATAACATAACTCACTCTCTTGTGAGATATTATCTTTTATCTTTTGCTTGGTATTTTTGGTCTTGGAAGTGAGGCGCAACTCTTACTAGAGGATTCTTCTTGGAATTTATGGTGTTTCTCTCATGGAAGGTTTACAACTAGGGTTTTATTATGCATTCTTCATGATATGTAAGTGAATTTCTCATGCAAAACTTCTTCAATGAATGGTTGTAGGCTTAATTTCTTACATTTGCTATATCATTGCTATTATATCGCTGAATCTTGAAACCCTAGGTAGAAAGCACACTAGTAGGTCATTGCTATATGTCCCCATGCTTGAGAAATTGTTTTAGCCATTGATAAAGGAAGATATAGCCTAGTCGTTGCTACACTTATCTCCCTTTTTCTGAGTTAGCATTAAAGTATATGTTGAATAGAGGAGATGTCCTAGGCCTAGTTAATTCTACACCTAGGGTTTTAACCTTCTAGGGTTTGAAAAG
>CBVK0102358644.1:0-14914 GCA_900067695.1 Picea abies
AGGAAGAAGGACTTCCGATCTCTAGGAAGGAATTCTCGGGAATATATCCAATGAAATGGCTCGAAGTAGGGGTTCTATCTGAAAAACAAGCACGAGGAACATGATTTTTTATTTTATTTTATTTTATGTTATTTGTATATTAATTTTGTGTTAACTTGCATTTATATATTTGTATTGTAAATGTATTTTTAATTACTTAATTTTTATTAGTTGAAAATTTTTATCAACATAAATTTATTTCAATCTGCAATGTATTAAGCATGAGAAGGTTCAAAAACAACAACAAAACATAAATGTGATTGATGATTTATATGATATGAGAACTATCTAAAAGAGATCAACTATCTTGCTCCAATTCTTTTTAGGAAAACCTTGTAGTGAAATTTAAGGGACAGTTTCCAATATTTGTGGATGACATCTTGAATTATCTTGTTGGCACAACTAGTGTGCCTAACCCAAGGGATTTGAATAAGCACATGTTGACATTAAACTAACGAAATGTTCATCAACATTGACAACAACCAATTAAGCTAACCCCTTCAACACTATTACTCCTATTTATTCCTTAGTTGATATTCTAATTTGTTTATATTTGTGTTAATTTATATTTATATTATAAATGTGTTTTTGACTACTTACTTTTTAGATAATATTTACTAGTAGAGATCCCTCTTAACCTCTAATATATTAAGCATGGAGAGGGATTAACATGAAATCAAAGTACAAATATCTAGATGCTTAAAATATCTCAAGTTAAGATGATGTGTGTGTGTGCACGCAGGCACTTGCACATTCCATTTAACCATGCAAAACAAACCCTAGAGACTTCATTGTTGAAACCATCGACATAGACTATAGCATGCCTTACTTGGCAAGAACGTTGAGTGTTAACATATCACAGAGGCAACCAACCCAAAGATTTTCTTCCAGACTTCTTTTTTGCAATTCACATAATTGAATCACTCAAGCTAACCCACCAAACTACACACACACACACATATCCAAGGAACAACTTGTGAGGAAACTCTCAAGCACTTCCCCGCATTTGTGGATGGTACCCAATGCAAACTCATTGATGTTATTTATGATACCAAATCTAGTAGAGACATCTAGTGATGTTATTTATGATACCAAATCTGGTTAGGACATCAAGTGAGACAAGCAACAAAGACAACCAACTAGAAAATCCTCAATTTAGTTTAAAACACTCAACCACTCAAGCTACTTTGCTAAACAATTTAGTATATATGTTAATGCTTAATATATATATTTATATTAGGGATTTTAACTTTTTTCTTATTTTTAATTTATAAATATAAAGGTTGCATATCTCATTCTTAATGGGATATATAATATACTTTACTTCTTTCCATTAAAAAAAACCGATAAACCATTTTATTAGTGTTAGTGTTAAAAAATCCACAGCTAACAAGAGGGATAAAAAAGAAACACACACCATTTTATTAGTGTTAAAAAATCCACAACTAAGATGAATTTATTATGGAATTTATCCACTTGAGGAGTTGGATGACATTTAAGAAGTTGTGAGAATAAAAAATCTGCAATCTTGGATATTAAGGAAATGGATGATGAAAACTGAGAGTTTTGTAACTTGTAACTCATGTTAACTAGATGCATTAATCACGTATCAAACTTTCCTTATCTTAAAGAGTTTCATAATTTGTAATTCATGTTAACTAGAGTTATTTGAGTTTCATAACTTGTAGTTCATGTTAACTAGAGTCATTTAACAGTCTAACAAACTCTAATCGAATTTTGAATAAATTTATATTAGAATCTTAAGAGTTTCATAACTTGTAATTCATGTTAACTAGAATCATTTAATCATTTAACAAATTCTAATTAAATTTTAGATAAATTTAAATTAGTTCAAGGTTGAACAAAATCTATAAAGATATCATTTTAAAATACATATGCTAACTAGAGTCATTTGAGTTTCATAACTTATAAATATTAAACACATGAAACATATTAATGTATAAGCATTAAATATGTGACGCAGGTCACCTACAGTACTTAATATTCAATGCAATTATTATTTATTATAATACTACTTTATATTCAATGCAATTTATTATTTATTATAAGTATTATAATAGTTTAAGTTAGGGTTACACTCAAATAAAACATTTGTGACATTGCATCTTACTCATATTGGTGTTACAAGTAACTTCATACATAATATAAATTTATATGGATATAAATTAAATAGCCATAAAAATATTTGACTGTCATTGTATTATTCACAATTTAATATAATATTTTTAGAAAAATAATGTATTTAAAATATGTTACATTAATTTTTAATGTTTAATTTATTAATATTTAAAATATGTTACATTAATTTTTAATGTCTAATTTATTAATATTAAAATTTATTAAATAATTTTAATTTTAAAGATTTTTCACCTATTAGAGATTTTTCACACAACTTAGTTTAAGAAAATGAAATCAATGATATTTTTTATAAAATATAAATCAAACCAAATATAGAAAGTCAAACCAATTTCGCCTGAAAACAAATAACCCTCTTTGGAAAACAAATAACCCTCTTTGGAACGGGAATTAACAAGATTTAAATAATAGAAAGATAAGTTGGATCATCTCCGTGGAAGGGGGATTAATAAGATATAAATAATGAAAAGATAAGTTGTCCCAAGATTAGAAAATATTGTTTAAATCTTGCAATGATAAGAATGTTTGAATATAAGATTTATGAAGGTGGCACCCACTTGATTCGAAAGAAAGATACAAATTCCAAAAGACTCTTTAGAACTATAAATACTTCAAAGGTTTAATATTCAATGGGTGGGGTCCACATTTAGAAGATAATCCCCCTATCCTTCCACAAGGCCCATGTGAAAGACCGCCAGAGAGAATAAAAAAGAATTAGGTTACAACTTCGAAACGTCCGACAACCGCTAATGGAAAAACAACATGTATGTATGTATGCATGCATCTGGATATATGATGTACAGATGTCATATCCAATCCATTATCCATTGGCAACTACGCACCGTCTAATGATTTAGCCGACCTAATTAAAATATAACGATAATTAGCCTAAAAATATATTCGTTAAAATTTATTTGCAAAAGCACTCGTCTTCTTCTTGCTGTGGAGTTTTTTCTCTCTTTTTATTCAAATGACAGCACGACTTCCTTCCCTCAGATGCTTCCCAGGCTGCATTCATACTCTGCAGCATCACGCGGTTTTGGACTCTTCTTTTCTTTCGTTACAGATTGGTCGCAGGATCGAATCGCAGAGGCCGATTTGAATCCTCCTGAGTAACAAGGATTGAGAAGATGACGCGCAAGTGCTCGCACTGCGGCAATAATGGGCACAACTCCAGGACGTGCCCTAACCGCGGCGGGGTGAAGCTCTTCGGCGTTCGGCTCACCGATGGCCCGATCAGAAAGAGCGCAAGCATGGGGAATTTGATGATGATGGCCAGCCCTAGCTCTCCCGCTGACCCCTCCGAGTCGGCCTCTGCCGCTGCCGCTGCTGCAGCCGCGGCCGCCGACGGCTACCTCTCCGATGGCCTCGTGGAGGCCTCCACCTCCTCCAATTCTCGCGAGAGGAAGAAAGGTGAAGGATCTTGACTCAATTTTCTGCAAACTGTTTAAGAAAATGTTGCGTCTTCGGGTTCTGATATCTATGATCATGCCCGGAATCAAAGCTTATCACTGATATTTGATGAGAAAATGTTTCTTTCGATTTTAGTGTAAAATCCAGGCTGCATTTGCTTGCTTCGTGATTGTTTGCTCACTTCATTTTAAAGATCATTATATCTTCTTCTGTGTTAATGCCTGCGATAAAATCTTATAACTCCAATATTTAATGAGAATATTTATGTAGTTAAAAAAGGAAGATCTAGATTCAATTCTTTGCAAAATGTTCAAGAAAATGTCGTCTGTTCGGGCCCTGATGTCCGTTGAAGTGCCCGGAATCACCTGATATTTGATGAGAAAATATTGCTTTTGCTTTTAAATATCCAAGGCTGCATTTGCTTGCACATTTTGTTTGAAAGATCATTTTTATCTTCCAAATCGGAGATCTTCTTTTTCTTTTCTGTTATCATGCCTAGAATAAAAGCTTATGACTCTAATATTTGATGATAAAATATATATGTAGGTGAAAAATAAGGCTGCATTTGCTTGCCTCAGTATTGATTGCTCATTTATATTTTGAAGGGTTCCAAATCGCCCCCCTGCTCCTTTTATCTTTCTAAATCTTCAGAGCATTTTTTCAGTTTCTGCTTTGAATAAACTGTTCTAGTTTTCAAATATGTGCTGGCTTGAAGACAAAAAATCTATGTAGGTAGGTTGTCAAATATCATTTCTCTGCAGAATGTTCAAGAAGACGTCCTGTGTTCGGGCTCTGATGTCTATGATCGTTCTTGGAATCAAACCTTCTAACTGATATTTGAGGAGAACGTTTCTTTAGCTTTTAGTGTAAAAACGAAGGCTGCATTTGCTTGCTTCGGGATTGTTTGCTCCTTTCGTTTTAGAGATCCTTTTATCTTCCAAATTGGCGTTCTTCTTGCTTTTCCGTTTTCATGCTTGGAATAAAAGCTTATAACTCTAATATTTAATGAGAAAACATGGATGTGGTTAAAAAATAAGGTTGTATTTGCTTGCTTCGGGATTCTCTGCTCATTTCATTCTAAAGAATTCCAAATCGGCGATCTTCTTCTTCTTTGTTCTTTTTTTCATGTCTTTTGAATCGCCGGGGCATCTTTTTAGTTTCTGGTTTGAATAAATTGTTCTGGTTTTCAAATATCCACTGGCTTTCAGAGAAAGATCTCTGTAGGCTTTGGTGAAATCTAAAGCTCTGCCGTACCTTGCTTTCTGGTCGTCTTACCGAATTCATTCTCAAGAACATCTTTATCTTGTATATTGGCGTATCTTGTTTGAAATTTGCGTCCTCTCGTGCAAATTTGTTCTTGTTCTGGTAAATTTTCATTTCCTGGCATTTTTGTGTTTCTCGGTTCGGAAATACATATTTATTAAATTGACATGTTAGGCATGTTTAAAATGGAATTCACATCTAGATAACAGAGTGCAAGAAGTGATCCTTGGATAATTTCTTGCTCAGTCTGGAAATTGGAATTCAATATGTGATATCAGTCTGTTATTAAAATTTAATAGATCACAGTAGTATTGTAATAGATCACAAGATTTTTGAAGTAGCCATTAGATACCTAACCATTTAGGTTAGAGATCATTGTGTTATTGAACTGTACCTTTAACACAACAATCAGATGTAAGAAGTGCGAAGAGAATTTTTTGGATGCGAATTCCCTGTTAACTCAGCAAAACTGTGTTTTCATGGAAGAGTGTTGAACTTATATATCTTTATTCTTTTGGAAGTTTTTCTTAGATCTTCACTACTAGATACTGATTTGTTCTTGAACTTCAGTAACGATATTCATTAAATTTACTGATATTTCAACTTTACATTATTTCTTTGATTTTTCTTGGATGATCTCATCACCTTGTTATCTTTCTAAATTTCTGCAGGTGTGCCATGGACAGAGGAAGAACATAGAATGTTTTTGCTAGGTTTGCAGAAGCTTGGCAAAGGTGATTGGAGAGGAATAGCACGGAATTTTGTCATAACACGAACACCTACACAGGTAGCCAGCCATGCACAGAAATATTTTATTCGACAGAGCAATATGACTAGAAGGAAGAGACGTTCCAGTCTGTTTGACATGACACCGGTGAGTTTTTTTCCTGTCTTAATTTCTTGGTCTGCGCGGGAGATGGAAGGGATTCAGGAGGCTTCTTGGGAAAACATCTCAAAAATTAGATTTGGAATCAATCATAATTGATCTGAAAAGTTTTGCTAAGAAGTAATATTATCTGTCAAGAATCTTAACTGGTATTCTTCTGTTTGAAGTTGTTTCTTTAATGTCTATTCATTCAACAATTAACTAAAACATCCTCCACTAATTGTATGTTCAATAATTGACTTATCCTCACCAATCTGGGATTTAGGAGATTTGACTTGTTTCTGTTCATGCTTTACAGGATCCCAGTGCAACAGCAGTATCAGTAGAAGATTATTCAAAAGTTCCTTCCATTGATCCTATTTGTGATAGCTCTGTTCAAAATCAGATACTACCTACTGGCCATACTGTCTGTGATAGTTCTTCTCAAAATCAGATACTACCTACTGGCCACACCGTTTGCGATGGCTCTGCTCAAAATCAGATTTTACCTACTAGCCTAAGTTCTGCATTTAATCAAGGTCCTCTTGTTGAGTCTAACAATGGTGCCCCATTATCATCACAGCCAGCTTCAGATCAGGAATTTGAATCAAATAATTCAGAAAATACTGCAGAAGCAGAAACCTCTTTTTCACAAGGTGTGGCAGCAATGGCTTGTGGTGTTCCAATGGTGTTTCCAGGTTTCATGGCACCATTGCTTCCTTTTCCATTCCCAATGTGGCCTGGTTTTAGGCCTGCTACAACAGAATTGCCACCAAATTCCAACATTTTTAAGCCAAGGGCTGAGATTCCAAAAGCTCCTATGAATATTATCGATGAAACAGGCATCTCAAAGCTGAGTATCGGTGACCCACCTGGTTCTATTGAACCTTCAGGCTTGTCACTGAAGCTTCTAAATAAATCTTCAAGACAGTCAGCTTTTCATACAAATCCAGCTCTAAGCGACAGTGGTTTCAGTTCTAATAGCAATGCAATTCATGTAGTTTGAGTTAGTAAACAGGAAGAAGATGTGATTGGATTCAGTTTGGGAAGATAGAATGTTATCCCATTTATACATCACAATCTATTCAAAGTGGACAGGGTCCCTGGTACTTTTGAGTCTTGACTGGATTGTATAAGATGGGTTGGGTCGTTCTCAGGTACAAAGGATCATAAATCAAGTAAGGCTCAGACATGGGATCTTGATTTTTGTAGGAATGAGGTTGGTAGTGGATTATTATGATGCTTGAATTTCACTTTGCAAGAATGCAAATACTTTTTGGTGCTTGACCTGCAATGGGACAATGTGATGCTAGATTCTGGAGCTTTTGTTCATTTATAGTTTTAACTTTTTAGTACCATTTGGATTACATTTGTAAGAACCCTTTATATCACTTGAGGATATGAGGGGAAAAACGTTTAATAACCATTCTTTATTTGTTTTAGTTTTATTGTTTAATTGTCTATTCTAGCTTGAGGTCCTACCTGCTTTGCTAAGTTCAGTGTGATCCTGGTATTTTGCAATGCAACATCATGTTAGTAGTTAATTTAAGAATATACCTATGAATTGGTGGATGATTTGGATGGACTAATCCTGTAACAGTCAATAAATTACCTTTTTATAAACTGTTAATTTGACGTTGGTATTAATTTGACGTTGGTAGTGAATGCTGTGTTTGTTTTGCTCATGCGGATGGGTGGAGTTCTAGTTGTCAGTTGGACTAAAATTTTTAAACAGTTGTTTTTTGCTCCTTTTTTTGTGTCTTTAGAGTTTTGGTTTCTTTTGATTTGGAGAGTGAATGCTTATTAGTCTGTTTGAATCAGAAATTTTTATTATTCCAGTACTTGCAGTGCATGTCCTGATGTTATCCCATCATATGTTGTTTGCAAGATGCCAATGTTTCTCATTAGAGTTTCTTATTCATTCCAATTCAGTGTGTTCAGTTGAATGGTAAATGTATCTGGTAATTTCCTTACCCCTACTCCCTTTTGCAGATTTTCTCCATGGTTTCTTATATGTATGTCAATGAATGTGTTGCTTGTGGCATATGTATTTGAATTTTCCAACTATTAGCTGAAGTTCTGAAAAATGACTGTGTAGTGGTCGGTAAGTTCTGTGTATTCATTGTGTGAGTGCATTCAGTTTTACAAAACAAATATGAATTATAGAGGATACAGGATATACAGTAAGGACCTTAAATTGTGTGCCTGGCTAGAGGATACAGGCAACCCTTGCCATTTCCGTCTGTGACATTTTTAAATGATCAGTTGTGGATAACCCTCTTTTGAAACTATCATAGAAGAGTGTGACTATCCATGCCATTTGTATGGCAGAGTTTGATCAGTATTTTACTGTTGCAGTTTTTATGAGAAATATATACAGTAGCAACCTCTTAGAGAAATATCCATTGCAATTTTTTTCTTTGTTGGAACAGAAACGAGCTGCGGGGTTGAAGGTATTGTCAGTATCCATTTTTTTAGTCCAGGTAAAGTGGGCTCTGACTTTTGGCACAGTATGATATTCGTACTTACAATATGACTTGTATAAGAGAAGTTTCCTTTGTATATTTCTTTCTTTTGAGGGTACCTTCTGTATCTACTATCAGATCATCAGTTTCCCTACCATTTTTGGTTCATGAGAAGCTTAGAACAACTTACCTAAAGTCTTGATGGAACTGATAATTTTTCTGGTTGTTGCTAGTCATCATGTTTGGGTTTGACTTGTGGTTGGAAAGGAGAGGTGGCAACTGAACCTTTGTAATCATATTAGCTTGTGTTATTTTGGGTTCTTTCTTACATCAGATTATCAACTACGGTCTGGCTTTTTCATTTGATAGTTAAAAAGGATTTTATATTAAAGGCCTGCTGAAAATACCCAAGGTTTCACTTTTGTTTTGTTTCTTGCTTTTCAACAAATTCTTCTTGAATTGCAGACCACCCTTGCATCATTCCACAGGGCATTCGAGCCCTTCTCAATCCCACAATTGACAATGACGATCTTGATGATCTCACAAATTAGATTTTATGGGCCGCCGCCTCCTCCTAAACTTGCAAGTGAACTTTGTAGGTTCCTTTGGTCCACAATTAGGCATGGAAGGCTCTGTTAGTTTACAACTGAGTTTTGCTTATCTTGTCACTTCACAATTGGTTTATAACTTGTAATTTGTTCCTTTTTATACCGAAAACAAATACTAGTTTGCAAATCCAGCCTTGACAATGTCCCTTTTTGCAATGTAAATAACTATGTAAATTGTTTGTTATCGATAAGTTTGTTTCGAGTTCATCAAATGACAACAGATGGAACGTCTAGCTTAGTGGTTGCTTTTGCCCTTGTTGAAAGTCCTCTTTGTTTCTTCAGTCTAGATATTGCTGGTTCGAGTTCATCAAATGACAACAGATGGAACGTCTAGCTTAGTCTTTTGCCCTTGCTGAAAGTCCTCTTTGTTTCTTCAGTCTAGATATTGCTGGGTTGCCAGGTTAATAAGCAATTGTGGTTTCAAGGTCTTCTTAGATCCTTCGAGATTCTTGACTCTGTCTGAATTCATGTTAAGATCTGCTTTTATTGGTATTATCGACAAAGAATTCAAAAGGACTTCCTCTTACGATCATTGTCTCCTTTACTGCCACCACTATTTTGAACCACACTTGCTTATTATCCCCAGCTTAATTGTGTGAGTAGTTACACACTAACCTAGTGATTAATTTTCCTAAGTTTGATAGTCGAAGGTTGAGGGTGAGGGTACTATCTAGAGATGGAATATGCTCTTGAGAGTGTAGTTCCTAAAAAATAGGGCACCTCCTATAAAATAGGGGCACTTCCCCTCTAGTGGAGAACAACTCATGCATGCAACAATTTCTTTTTTGTGCTTAAGGAGGGCGCATATCTCATGCATGCATCCCTTTCTCTCTCCTCCACACGTTTGAACTCAATTAACTGTTGATTGCTTTGATAGTTGACTTAGACTAGGTGGGAGATAAACTCCAATTTCTGTTAGTGAGTGTCTATATCACTCTAGATCACTACCAAGTCGAATTCTCTTCGTCATGCAACGATCTATGGCGCATTGACCTATTATTAGGGTTTCTTCTTGTATTTATTACACACCCATGTAATACAATTTGCACATTCATTCTCAATTATTTCTCTCATTCTTGCTTCTTTTTCTTTGGTTCTTTTTGCAAGCTTTGTGTGAATTTCTCTAGCTAGGTTCTATGTGAATTTCACATGGTATCAAAGCTTTGTTGCTAGGAGAAAGCACATAAGCACTTTATTTGCAGGTTCTTGATTGGAAGATTGCGCAATTAGAAAGAATGGAATCACTGTTGTCAGCACTTCTTATGCTGCACACTTATTTTGAATGGAAGCCAAAAATTCTTCTTCTCGGAAGAAGAGGCTTATATCAAATAACCATGGCAACAAAAGCAAAGCCTAATTCTCCAGAAGAGAGAATGATTTTCTCAACATACAAGATATAGGTCTTGAACTTATTTGCATGTTTGTTTCCCTTGAACGATTGTGTCATGTAGAGGAATCATTACTCTCAACTCCAGATGAATTATGGACCAAATTGGAGGCCTGATTTTCTATGAAAGAAGATTGTGAAGAATGCATGTACGATATTGACAAGACAATGCCAACATAAAAGCCACCAGAAGAACGAACCTCCCTGTTTGAAGAGACTTCCCCATCTCGGGGGCCACGTGCAGAGACTTGCATACAGGTATCTATGCATCCTTTTGTTCCATTCATTCAAGATGATGTCTACTATATTTCAGATCTGTTTTTCAAATCAGTTTCAGACGATATTAAGCATACAGATCAAAGACCCAAATGGACATAGTCCATTCTATCGACAATCGATTATCTTACAAATGATCTTGCCAATCATAGAGGGGCGAGATTCCAATTTGAGGGAGATCCACATGTGCTCACAACCACAGAGCTAATAATGCACATGCATTGCTACATAGTTCTTGCATTTAACCCTCACGCCTATGTAGAGTCTGAAGCGAATTTGTACTGGAAAATTTATGTGAATGAAAGGGATTTGGATCTTCTTCTTTCCAATAAGAGAAAGTGAATATATGCGGACATCTCACTGGTGCATCAACTTCATCAGATTCGTATAAACATCTACATCTACATCTTCAACAAAATCTTCACCGAGCATGACCTTGCACATTTGCTTGGTCTCCTTGGAGTGAAGGACACAGTTTCTTTGCAGTTGTCTTTCTTTCCTTCATTTTTGATGCATTGTACTTTGAGGGGGTTTCCCATGAGGTTTTTTCTATTTCCTCACTTTATTAGTGTTCATTCATTTAGATGCATTGTAAAATGGGTACCTAACATGGCCTTGTAGTTGGGACCCTTTCTTTATTTACACCATAGTAGTGTTCAGGGGGGTGTTGGAGTAATTACAGTCACCTAGTGATTAATTTTCCTAAGTTTGATACTCTAAGGTTGAGGGCACTATCCAGAGAATGAATATTCTCTCTAGAGTGTATTTCCTAAAAAGTAGGGCGTCTTCTATAAAATATGGGTGCCTCCCTCTTTAGTTTGACTTCAGTTAGGAGTTTAGTTAGACTAGTGGAGAGTTTAATTAGATTAGTGGAGGACAACTCGTGCATCCAATGATCGTTTTTCTCTCATGCAATAGTTGTTTTCATGTTTAAGAGAAGGAGGGCGCATATCTGATGCATGCATCAATTGTTTTTCCCTCATGCAATAGTTGTTTTTTTCATGCTTAAGAGAAGGGGGGTGCATATCTCATGCATGCATGCCTTTCTCTCTCCTCCACACGTGTGAACTTAGTTAACTGGTGATTGCTTTGATAATTGACTCAAACTAGGTGGCAGAGAAACTCTGGTTTCTGTTAGTGAGTGTCTATATCACTCTAAATCACTACTAAGGTGAATTCTCTTGGTCATGCAACTATCTCATTCTTGCTTCTTTCTCTCTGGTTATTTTTGCAAGCTTTTTGTGAATTTCTCTAGCTAGGTTCTCTGTGAATTTCACAAATTGTTGAAGTGTCTCCTCTTTCATTCTAGAGAAATATTGACATATAAATACCAAATTGATTTCCTATTAGTGGCTAAGGTTCTTTAATTTATAGAGAGCTACTAGCCAATCCATGTGGAGCGCTGCTTTGAAGTTCTGCCACGATTTCCACTTTTGGCAAAAATTGATTAACTATGGACTTAAACTTGCACTGACAATCCCAGACTAAAATGGGTTTCTCTCTATGGTCTTAGATCAAAACTTTTCATAACCATAACTATAATGATTTCAATAAACCATCATGTTAGTACACTTGTGTACATGGATGGATTGGACTTGAAGATTGATCTTGCTAGATATAATTGCTAGATATAATTGATGATTGGAACTTATCAAATTATTCAAATTTTGTCTCTTTTTCTATCAATATAATGTTTTATAATCGTGTATGACTATTTACAACTTATGTGGAGGGGTCACTTTTCCCACAAACAAAAGAGTTTCATACACCATTTTATTGTCTGACTTAATTGTAATTTTAAAAATAAATTATTATTATTATTATTATTATTACATTATTATGTTTTCATGTACATCGTAAAACATTTATTTATCTCAATATCCTTAACCTGTTCTAATAACTCACCCAGCGATAGAACATTATGAGTAGATGAGAAATATTTGATATAGAATATAATGAGTAAATGAAGAATATTTAGAAACGTAAGCTTGAAATGGAATCCTTCTAATACTCTTTTAAATTTCCGAGTAGGTATTTCTCACCACGTTTTGTTATAACATGGAAGCTTTGTTTGTCCTATTGCCTTATTTTATCTTTGTTTTTTTCGTTTTTACTATATTAACATTTTATATAACTCACTTCACTAATGATCCTAGGTTAGTCCACTTACATTACACTTTTTAGTTAGACATTTTACATTATGTTGCATTTTAACATTTCTTAAACATATTGTATGTTGAATTTGTTGGTTTGATAGCTTTAACCTATGTTAAAACCCTATCAACGTATCTTAAGATTCACGTTGGCACCATTTTCATATTTTTACTTGAACTTCACTTTGCATCACTAACTTTTCATCACCAAATAAGTCTAAAGTTGAGGATTTTAGCTTATTTAATTCCTATCTACAATGATTTTAGCTTATTTAATTCCTATCTACAATGGACAATTATGATTATGATGTGATTCATAGCGATCGATGCTTTCGTAATTTATTGGTGAGATGAAGTATGCAATTATGATATTTGGCTATGATCTATCCTTTGTGGGATTTTTTTCTTTTTCTTTGTCTTTGTGGCTATTATCTATCCTTTGTGGGATCGTGACAAAGGACAAGTTTGACTTGTGATCTATAATAGTGATAACTGATCATCACTGCAGATCATCAAGGACAATTTTAACTTGTGATTTATAATAGAGATAATCGATCTGATCATCATTGTGATTGTATAAATATTTATTTTATAAATATAGTTATTAATTTGATGATAATTTTTTAGAATTTTTTTTTTACATGTGATTATATTAAAAGTGGTGTTATTATTAACATTTTTATTTAAAGTTAGGTTTTGATATTTTGAATATTTTTTTTTAATAACAAGGAAAAACCTACTTGGTCTTTCTAGTATTTATTGACACATTTTCAAGACCTCAGCATGTAGCAACATTATCATGTGTAGATAAAACCTAGTCACTTGAAATAACTTGTGGGTGGTCTGTAAAGGGGTAAACTTCTTCTACTCCTACCAAATGCTTATGGATCGTGTGTTGTTAATTTGTTTCTTTATATCAGAGAAAGATGAGTTTTTATCCATTTAGAAGAACCTTAGGTCATGCTCCAAAACCAAAAGGTAGTTATAGCAAAGATTGCATTCTCAAGTAAACCAATATTCCATAGAGGTCATCACTAAAGTTACCTCTAATAAAATTATGTTCTCAAAAGTAGCACCTTGTCTTAACCTCACACACAAATTCAGACAAAGTCAAATACAAACACATGTCGTGACGGTTGCCTTAACCTCCACACAATGTCAAAACCTCCACACAAAGTGAAACACAAACATCTATCATGTGATGATTTAAGGTCATATTAAGAAAGGATGGATCTCCTTAATTATAAAGTATCAACATTTTTTTAAAAGGTTTTTTATTTTATTTTGTTTTATATAAATATTTTTTAAATGTATTTTTTTAAAATTTTTATTTTCAAAAATAAATTAAATGTTTTTTAAAACATAAAATTTGAATCTTTTAAAATTGTAAAAAATATTATTATCGTTTAATTTTAAAAAAAGTTAGGGATTTATTTTATCAAAGTTGTGATTTTTATTTATCTGTATGTAATTTTATTTAATTATAGATGCCATATATTAAATACAATTTAAAATATTAATTTTATTTAATTTTAGATGCCATATATTAAATACAATTTAAAATATTAATTGTAAACAATTGTTTATTTTTACTTTAATGCATAGTTTTTTTTGTAAATAAAAGTGGGTTCTTATATTAATGCCAATTGTAAGCTTACAAAAACATGTAGCCTCTCTGCATACACATAAATGCCTGCAATTGAAGGTAGAACTATTGGTGACAGGATTACATTGCTCTTCACGATTTTCCCGAAGTTCGAATCCTCGAAACCCTCGGATCATAACAGATCAGATCAATGGTCCATGTTGGCCCACAACCAACGACTGAGATCTTCTTCGTGACTTCACGCTACTCATTGTTGGAAGAATAACTTGCTCTCCTTTTTCAAAACTCGAACCTTCGAACTTGCATCAAATCGCTAGTTCGCGTTTCACAACTCTTTGCTTCTCTCGATTTCGGGACTTTGCGTTTCGGGAGAATAAAGGACTAAGTGTTCCCCTTCTTCCGTTACCCGAACTTGCGAGTCCTTCGGGACCATATCAACGATTCGGGTCTCTTCGTGCTCCAACGGTCTAGATCCTCTCTCGCGTTTCGGGACTATGCGACTTTGGAAAACAACTTCTTCCATGCTTCAGACTCCCGATTGTCGAGTTCCCGAGATCTTCTCACGTCAAATCAATGGGACTAGATCAACAGTCCAGATCTCCTCGTGCTCCAACGGTCCAGATCCTCTCTTGTATTTCGCGACTTCGCAGCTTTGGAAAACAGCTCCCTCCATAGTCCGGAC